>JAKTWN010000011.1:0-222493 GCA_030582035.1 Wickerhamiella occidentalis
CTGATCGAGCCAGGTAAATGCTTGATGAGTGGGCCAAAAGAATGGTTTCATGGGATGGGATGGATCCCTTAATATCCTCAAATCCAGTGACGTGGGCGACGGATTGCGAGTATCTACAATGTTTCATACTTATATGAACGCCTCAGCGAAAGTGGAAAAATCGTATTATTCAACGCCTCGAAGGCAATGGTAACGAGTCAATACATCAATGTGCATGCCAGCGAATTGGAATATTCGTAATATTCGTATAGCTCTCGGTATTTTACGGGATATGAATGCTATGGTATATGCTTTCTTATAAGATTAACGGTTGGCTGACCGATGCCCAGAGCTCAGTGACAGAATACACAAGAGCGCGCATCTCTGGGATATCGTCGGGAAGGTTATAGGTGCACTATCAGAGACCTGAGGGATTACCTGCATAGCCTGTGGAGGCATTTCAAATTGCATATGAATTAACACTATGCTTGCGATAGCCTGAGAAGCGGATGAACAAAAATCTCCAAAATGAAGTGCTGCTGATTCTCAAGTATTCTGGGGAGGATCAGTGGAAAATCTATGGCGGGTTGAGTATATTATTCGACACTGTCACTGTTCTCTAAATCAGGGAACAAGTGTTCATTAATGAGGACATATAAACGCGCGAGATTATGCCAGTAGTCGATGTTTGAGCGGTATGCAAGTGCTGCTAATATTAATGCGTAAGAGCATGATGCTAATTTCGAAGCGTCCTAGCTCGGAGGAGCTTATTGAAGTGTAGCCTCTCAGCCCTGGAACTGCCTCGGAGGAGCTATTCTTCTACGTCGGAGGAGAACAGGATTGGACGCAGAAGCTATGTGGAGATATCAGCTCGGAGGAGCACATCGGGCTACAACTTCTCAGGATGCCTCGGAAGAGCTCTCTAGAGCCTTCTACGTCGGAGGAGAACTGTGTGGACGCAGAAGCTACGATGGAGGAAAGGACATGGAATCGAGACATGTAATAGGTACTCAAAGCCTATATGCGAGTATCAATGTAAGTGAGGTCTATGGCCAGAGTCATCAAGTGGTGGAATGGTGGAATTGAAGCACCTGAAACCGCATAAGTCCCAAGAGCAATGCCAAAGCTTATGCGCTAGCGCAAGTGTCAATAAAGATCATTTCTGGATTGTTGAAGGTACAAGCAAAGATAAAAGCAAAACCCTACGCGTTTTAAGCAAGCAGTCGAGATAAGCCCAGCTCGCTCCAATTGGAGCAAAATCTCGTCTAGCACATGAAGAAGCTGTGGACAACCAGTCTGGGTACTGGAAACGTTTTCAATTGCCGTGGAGCATAGAGAAGTGGCCTTATAAGGTTGCCGGCATCTACTGAGCAGCGCAAGGCCCGCTTGTCAAATTTTGATACAGAGCATTAAGTATCATAACGTTCAAGATTGACGAGAACCACTCGGGGCTCCCTTAGAGTTAGACACGTTGGTGCAAAGGCAGGTTGAAAGGAGGTGATGGTAAGGAATTGCATCCCTCGAGCAAAGTTGGAAGAGTTCAGATGTTATTCGCTAGTGGGACATCTTTAACCCTGATTGATATCTGGGTCGTGTTGATACTTGAGCGTGCAACCACATATGATATTATATCCGACAATTTACGCTAAGAGCGACAATATTTACCATGAAGTATATGGCGCTAAGGAATAAATTGAGCTGCATCCTGGGATTTAGTTACAGGAATTTTGTCTTCAAGTGAGTTTTGGAGACTGTGATGACCAAAAAAAAAATGAGACCGATCAGAGCTTTCAACGATAAAAAAAAAAAAAATGGCAAACAGGTGCGACACTAGTACAAGCGGCCAGATTGCCACATTCAGAATTATCTATATGAGCACACTCTTCGATGAGTTGGTAATACTGGGAAAGACCCTCTCAGTCCTTTGAGGAGATTGAAGGCATCGCGTATGCAGTGACCAGAAGCATTGCTGGTCTTGACAAGGTGTGCCTCTGAGCTGCAATGCATAGACTCTGAGGAATTGAAGTGCTCAGTGATCCAGAACTGATGTTTGAGTTGGTAAAGCCGACAAGCAGCTAGCAGTTGACTCAACAAGCTGAGATCAATGCACGAGAGTCTGCAATTATGTTGTCAAAAAACTTGAAAATATGGTTCACTGAATAAATCACTGCCTTCGGAGGAGTGTTGGAACTGGGTTAGGGTTCTTTCTACACAGTATAACAGTAAGATTTTTATATAGTATTATTACCTGGAATACCACCTTTGTTGGCTGACCTTCGTTGACCCTTGATCCTTCAACTAACATGTATTAGCCCGGTATGTTGCTACTAGTCCAGAGTTTCCAAAAACGCGTTGAACGCACTACTCCCAAACTCGTTAAACGCATGCACATGCTTGGCTGAGTGTGAAAGATGCATACTCGTGCATAGTGATGGGGTGTGAAAAAAATTGTCTACATAATCAATGTCTGCAGCCAAACCACGGCTTAAAGACTGTTTTTCGCTGTTTAGGGATTCTGCCTGTGGTCAAACAGTGTTTTATTTATCAGGGAAAAAATTATTGAAACCAGCGGCATTACGAGAGGACTACAGTATCCCAGATAAGTACTTGGTAGAGACTGATGATGCCGAAAAGAGTGAACTAAGCTTATCGAGTGAAGAAAAGGCTACACAATGGGCCGAGAGGGTAATTGTAGACTGGGACGGTCCTGAAGACCCCGAAAACCCATATAATTGGCCTCTTTCTACGAGGATCTTCATTTTGGTCATGGTTTCTTTTCTCACCCTATCTTCCTATATGGCATCTGCTATTTTCACTCCGGCAGAAGAAGAAATGCAAGCATTTTTTGCAACCACAGAGGTCAAGCTCATGCTGGGCCTCTCTCTGTTTGTGTGGGGCTATGCCATCAGCCCTATCTTTCTATCTGCCATGAGTGAAAGCCCCTCATTTGGCGGCAGGAGATGGATCTTCCTAATCAGCCAGTTTTTGTTTGTTATTTTGCAGATCCCTACTGCGCTCACCAACCACCTGGCACCTTTCGCCGTACTTCGTTTCTTGGCAGGTATGTGTACTGGAGCCCCTCTCTGCGTAGGCCCCGCTGCTCTCAATGACATGTTTACCTTCCCCAGTACTGTCTATGTTATTATAGGCTATGCCATTGGTGCTGTTTGTGGTCCCTTTGTGGGTCCCCTGATTGGCGCCGCTCTTACGAATTCTGGCGGCTGGAGATGGATCTTCTGGTTCTTGTTGATCCAAGGAGGTATGGCTTTCGCTGTTATGTTTTTCTTTCTTCCCGAGACATCTTCCCAGGCTATCCTTATGAGAAAGGCTCGGTACCTTCGTGAGCGCACCGGTAACCAGAACATTATCTCACCCGGAGAGATAAAACAGAGATCACAGACCTTCAAAGAGGAACTAATTCAGATCGTTTGGTATCCTGTCGAGCTCTGTCTTCGAGAGCCGGTGTTGGATCTAGTGAACTTGCACTTGACTCTACTTTACTCGGTCGTCTACCTGTTCTTTGAAGGGTTTCCAATCGTTTTCAGCGGTATTTATCATTTCAGCATGGTGAGCTCCGGTGCAGCATATGTTTCGCTGATGGTTGGCGTTTTTGTTGCCGTAGTCTATTACTACTTCCACCTCAAGTACCAGCTCATCAGGCCAATCCAGGCTGGTACTCCTAAAAGCCCCGAAGTCGCTTTCGGGTACTCTGCCCTTGTGGCGTCTATTACCGTTCCAATCGGTTTATTTATTTTTGCTTGGTCCGCAACCCCCAGTGCACACTGGATGGGCCCTCTTGTTGGCGCCGCTATCTTTCAAGTCGGCACATTTATTCTGTTTCAGTCTTATTTGGCATATCTTGGCAAACTCTATCCTACTCGTTACGCATCCGCATTGTCCAGCTGTACGGTGACTCGTAGTGGTGTCAGTGCTGCTTTCCCTCTCTTTGGCAGGATTTTTTTCGAGCACACAGGCACGAAAAATTACCCTGTGGGATGGGGAACCTCAATCTTAGGGTTTGTTAGTGTGGCGATGATTGGGTTGCCGATTTATTTTATCTTTGAGGGACCCAGACTTCGCGAACGCGCTAGAGCCAAGTATGGTGCCCCTGAGGATGACCAGTAATCTTTGATTGACATTTAATAATATCTAGCTGGTAGTAACTCTCCAATTGAGCCTAATAATAGTTTTATTTATCAAATTGCTTTTTGGTTGTAAAGGGCTGGGATAAAGCTATCACCAGCGATGAGGCTGTAACCAAAGGGCCTGTTTCTAAGAGAAGCTTGTTTCTTTTGGTCAGTGGTAGAGTTTTTCATACGTGGGCCTCAATGAGCCTTGAGGTGGTTCAAGGGACCCAGCATTGAGTGTTGACAAGCTCGAGAAGTGACACATAGTGTGTTTTATCATTTCGAGTAGAGAGTATTTGAAAAAAAAAGCCAGTGTATCTAAGCTGGATTCCGGCTATTGGAGAGATCTGAGGCATTCAGCTTAAATATGTTGATGCATTGTGAACACATAAAATCGGGCCCCAGCGAGATTAAAAGAACAACTTTAGGCTACTGAAGGCTGAATAAAGGGATTTATGGGTATAAAACAGCAAAATTCGGCCAAAAATCGCGAGGTCACGTGATACGATTACAAATGACCAAAACCGTAAAATTTAAATTTTGAAGCGGTCCCTTGGCCCAGTTGGTTAAGGCGTCGTGCTAATAACTACTCCCTGACATTGTTACGCGAAGATCAGCAGTTCGATCCTGCTAGGGACCATTTTTTGCCCTTTTTGCCTGTGGCCTGCATTACCTACTGCAGGTAACGTGTTGGTGTACACGGGCTTGGAATATACCGAGCAAGTGGTACCATTGCCGAGGTAATAATAGCTGAGGCTTGTCCTTATACTCGTAAATATTTCAAATTCAGCTGATTAGTTACGCATTTTACGCGTTTTGTATAGATACTCGTGCCCACCTTGGCCAGATAAAGTAGACACTGGAATCCTCAACACGGCTTCAACAAGATCCAGGACCCGTCTTTGATTTAAGCAGTCAATAATTCATTAACCTAGCTCCGATCCCGTCTCTAGCTCTCTTGTAATAGCGTATCCCTCGGCACCCCACATTCTTAAGACCCCCTGAACCCAAAAGTAACCACGCATACTCATTCATGAAGGACAAAGACACCAAAGTCTTTAGTATCAACTGTGTGTGGGTCTCGTATCTGCACACGATTTGCGCGTCGAGCGCATTCATTGCCGCATTGATTGTTGGATGCGCGCTGCACTACCACAAGATTGTGGAAAACGAGCACTTTGGGTACCCCGACGAATGGTTCCCCAGCGTAAGCGCCACGATTGGTGACCGCTACCCCGAGCGCTCTGTTTATCAGATTTTGATTGCTGTCACCAGCGGGCCCCGCTTTTTGCTCGCAATTATCTCTTTTATCCTCACAAACAGACCCAACTCCAGAATGCCGTTTTGGATGTTTGTTTGTGGTGTTTTGCGTACATTTACCTGCGGTGGCTGGACTTATGTGACCAGTACCGATGACCATGACTGGCACGATATATTTATGATCGGATACATTGTCCTCACCTTGCCCTGGACCATCCTCAACACTCTGCTGAGCCCCAAGGGATCTCAGGTCCGTACCTTGCGGTTCTATGTTGGTTCCGCGTTCTTTGGTACTCTCGTCCCCCTGGTCTATTTTTTTATCCAGCACAAAGTCCACCGCATTGCCGGTGCCTACACCATCTACGCGTTTTTTGAGTGGGCACTAATTGTGCTTGACGTTGGCTTTGATAGCTTGACCAGCTACACATTCCGCGACTTGGAGGTTACTTTCGAGGATGAGGGCGGCGTTGTTCTCAAAAAGACCCAATTGGGCGACCCCAAAGTATCCTCGGCGGGTCCCTCAATCTTCAACTTTGTTGTTGCCTCGGTCAACTGGTTTGTCTGGTGGTCTGTGTTCACCAGCTTTGGCGTCTTGATTTGGTACTTCCCGCTCTGGTACATGGGTATTTCTGGCTACGAAGCACTGCTTGTGGGTATTACCTCCCCCGTTCTATTGGCCGTGCCTCCTATTCGTAGACTGTTTACCAAGTTCCCTCAAATTAGCTATTTGGGTACTGCTATCGGTGTTGCCGCTTATTGGGTCCCTAAACCCACCGACCGTGTGTGCTGGGTGGCGTTGGCATGCGCATTTGGCTCCATCAGTATCGCTACCAGCTTTACTACTCAGCGTCCTGTCCCTGGTTTCCAAGGTGCCGCATTTATTGTTGGTTTGATGCTTTCTGCTGTCGCCAAGCTTTACAAATGGACCAATAACCCTATCTGGCCCGTCATGAACGACACAAATGGCGGTCTCAATGCCTGGGGTCTCGCTATTGCTATTGCCGGTAGTGTGCTTACTGCTACTGGCACCAAAATCGCTCCCAGTGCTGTGTCTACTAGCGGCGGAGGATCTAGTGTCTTTTCTGGCGTTGGTGTTGGTGCCCTCATCTTTGCTCTCGAAACCTGGGTCTCTGACACTTCTTTGATCCCTCTCTGGGTTTGGGAAGGATACCCGGTTAGAGGACCCACTCCTTTGCCCCATGGTCTCATTACTCTCTTCACAGTAGCCGCTGGCCTTTATATTGGTGTCGCTCGTCCCAAGCTCGCCCTCTCCAACCGGTTTGTTGTTTCTGGCGCTGCTGGCTTTGTTGTTGTACAGAATATCAAACACTGGACTGGTTTCTTTGGCGGCCAAGCACTCGTGCTCTGGTTGAGCGCTGTCACTCCTGCTCTTTTCGAAGCCGCAGGCCGTCACTCTGCTTGGAAATCATTTGGCACCGCATTGTTTGTTGTTGTTTTGTACATTTTGGGTGAAACTTGGACCGTCGCATACGCTTTTGTGCCTGGTGGACCCGCCCTCCGTGAACGCACTTGGTTGATTATGGGCACCAACACCGCGCTCGTTGCTTTGGGTGTCTGGAACGCCCGTAAATCTCAACTGGCCGGCCCAGCCAAGGCCATCAAGGAAGCCACTTCTGCTGCTACCGCCGCTGCTGCTAAATTGGTCCGCATTGTTACTGGTGGTCTCGTTGTTGTGCTCGTGCTTGGTACTGTAGTAACTTTGCAACGCTTACAGCACATTACTCCAACCCCTCGTCACCCCGAAACCAAGAGTTTGACTGCTGGTATCTGGACCATCCATTTTGCTCTTGATAACGATATGTGGGCTAGTGAGACCCGTATGATGTCTTTGATTGATGAGCTCGACATCGATGTTATTGGGTTCCTTGAGAGCGACACTCAGAGAGTTATTGGTGGCCACCGTGATATGACCCAACGTATTGCCGAAGAGCTTGGTTTCTACGCTGATTTCGGCCCTGGCCCCAATAAGCACACTTGGGGTGCGGCCCTGTTGTCTCGTTTCCCTATTGTCAACTCCACCCATCACCTGACCCCTTCTCCTGTTGGTGAATTGGCCCCCGCTATTCATGCTACTTTGGACGTTTATGGCGAGTTTGTGGATGTGTTTGTATTCCACTCTGGTCAAGAAGAGGATCCTGAAGACCGCCGCTTGCAGACCAAGTACGTTACTGAATTAATGCACGAGACTCCTCGTCCTGCTATTCTATTGTCTTATTTGGTAACTAAACCTTTGGAGGGCAACTACAACACCTGGGTTAGCGACTTTAGTGGAATGCATGATATCGATCCTAGCGATTGGGATCGTTGGTGTGAGTACATTTTGTACAAGGGCATCAAGCGTACAGGTTACGCGCGTGTCTCTCGTTCCACAATTACTGATACTGAGCTACAGGTTGGTAAGTTTGTCATTGGTGAGGAGCCCGATTATTCAAACACTCGTATCGAGGAGTCGCAAGTTGTTGAAGGACTTCGTTTCCCCGAAAAATTTAGAGGACAAGGGCTACGCGGACATCGTTACCACGTCTTTGATGAGCCTAGATATTTCCAGTAAAAAGATATTATATAGCGGGTTAATGTTTATGATTCATGTACGTTTCAGACAGTGCAGATGCATCCATTAATACCTCATTTGCTTTTGAGAGGTTGGCAAATATGATTAGAGTAAAGATCTAGAAATGTTATTTAGTGTACACAGCTACAGGGCACAATCTGTGACAAGCCCCCCGCAATCACTTATATGATACCGCCCCCCGAGGAAAAAATAGTGAAAAATTATAAAAAGCTGCACATATGGTGTGAAACTAAGCTCTGTTTCTAATCGATCAGGTCTTTTCCGACCAATTCAGGAATCTATTTCCAGAATATGTTGTGCTTGCTCTCGACAAAATGCCCGGCAGAAATTAAGCGATCTATCTGCATCCCCTGCAGGCCAATTTATGCACGATTATATCAGCCGAGAGAACTCCCATATCAATAAGCTGAGCCCTTCTACTAACCAACCCCTTGATTAACTCTGATTTGCGCGAGGCGCAATGAATTTTCTAATCTTGAGCGTACTGAGTCTGGTGGCTGCGGGGCGTACTACGTCTCCCGTACCGGTAGGCGCACACACTCTAGCTTCAACGCTGGGCGCTTCTTCACAGGGCCCGCCGGCACCACCCCAGGCGTCTGCTCCCTCGGCGGTGCCTTCTCCGTGGTATTCCAAGCTGAAAAATTATTTGCAGAGTGGTCTGGAAAGCGTAAAATCTCCAAATCAAGAATTTTTGGGCGACTCCTTTGACCGTTATCTCACAAACGCCGTTATTCAGTACCGCTTCTCCAGCCCAGAGGACCTGAGCGCTTTCAGGGATGCGACAGCTGCTCTGATCGTCGACACATGGTTCGTCGACGTCGAATACGGCGTTGTATGCCTTGCTTCCTCGCAAATGGACACATTTGATCGGCTGCTCCCGGCCAAATTGCGCGACACAAAGTCTGTGACTGATGCTGATGTTCATCGCACCGTCATCAAGACATTTCCGCTGCATCCGGTTGAGCTCCCCAGTGTCAACTTTGCCAACGGCAGTGAGATCGAGAGGTACCTCCAGACGTTTACCAGCACCGCTGATCTGGGCCATTCCTGGGAAGGCCGCCCTATAACTGCCGTGCTATCATCTCTCCCTGCAGAGGAGAAAACAGACCCGAGTACCCTGTACGTTTGCGGTATTCATGGCCGTGAATGGGCCTCCATCAGCGCTTGTTTGGGGATGCTTGAAACTTTGGCACCAGGCGAAGCAGTGGTACCCTTGGCCAACCCAGATGGGTATCATAACTCGTTTACTTCTGACCGATTGTGGAGTAAAAACATGCAGCCAACCTCGCTAAGCTTTTGCCCCGGGCACGATATCGCTCGTGGGTTGATGGGCACTTATGAGGTCGATGCCACCCAGTGCTCAGAGTCGTATTGTGGCCGCAAAAGCGATGAACCTCTCGAAGTAAGAGCACTAAATGAGTACGCAGCAAACTTTAAGCGGGTTGTATACGTTCAAGGCACCGAACGTACTCCCGAATCACGAGTCTATGAGATTGACCCACAAAAGTTCCGTATTTCGTTGCCCGACTATGGATCCTCGTTCCTGATCTCGCGAAACCACCTCAATGACGCAATTGCAAGTGTCAAGAGTGCAATTGATAGCTTGGCGAGCCGAGCTCAATCACCCATCTCAAGTAGCTCGACCATACACCTCAAGTAATTCATATACAACAACTTATGTCATCATGAAATTGGCTGCAAAGTGCCGTTCTAAATGGAACTTTGTGGTTGGAAACAACAGAACGCCGCCGTTGGTGTCCAAATTACCCCCACAGGTGTCGTTCTTTCTTGGGTACCGGCAGCCGTCCCGTTTAAACGCTTTAATACCCAATGCTCCTGAATGGGCCAGGCTGATCCAGGTATTGGTGGTTACATATGCTGCACTTTGTGTACAAGCAGCGATAAATCGGTACGGGTACCCGTTCAAGAAATGGAACACTCCTGATCTGGTCCCCAGCTTCGGAGCAAGCGCTATTCTGTGCTTCAATGCATCTGGGTCCCCTCTGGCACAGCCTCGCAACCTGTATTTGGGCACACTGATCTCTTCATTTACTGGCATTGTACTGGCAAAATTCTGGCTCGAGAACCAGAGCAATGAGCAGTACCTCTGGCTTGCAGCACCTTTGGCCTGTGGTATCAGCTCAGTCCTCATGAGCCTGGTTAATTGCATTCATCCACCAGCAGGTGCCGCTGCTATGATCCCAATTCTGCAGTCCCAGATTAAGGATATGGGCTGGAAATACCTCGTGGTCGAGCTAGTGGGGTGCACTGTGTTTTTGGCCTTTGCATGTCTCTTTGACAATATATGTGCTCGGTACCCCACATATTGGTGGTCCCCGCATCCTAAACCCGCATCTCCCCCCAAAATCGAAATCACCCCCGATTCATTCAACAGTAGCGTCGAAATCGACGATGAGCATCTCCTGCATCTGGTCTCTGAGATTCAGCGATACCTCAAGTGACTTTGTGGCTAATAGCATTAGACAGATAAATACATTTAATCTATTTACTCAGGTTGGGCGACCTACCTTGAACGATAAAATATCGTTTTTATTTTTGTCGATTTGATCGTCCTCGCCAAGCTTTACTCCACCAACTCCTTCAATAAACATCACTGGCGCGTCGCCAACGACTTTCCGCATAACAGTACCAATCTTGGTGCCCTTGCGGACCAAAATACAGTCTGGGAAAACTGTTTTGCCGCCGTAATTGCGGATATTCTTAACCGGATAAACAGGCACCAGCTCGAGGGCTTCCACGGCTTCTTTGAGCACGTTTGCAACACCGGTGCTACCAAACCGATAAAGAACCAGGTCACGCACAGTCTCAAGTCTATTTTTCATCTTCTCGTCCATCTCCTTGAGGTCAGAGTCAGGAAGGTCCTCTTTGGTGTCGACAAACTCGGTACCGCTCTCGTAAACCACATACTTTTGTTTTTCGAGTTTTCGAAGCAGCACTTCGCTCATTGCGGATGTGAGTACCTGGCGCAGTGTAGGGAATTTCTTGGCAATTTTGGCGACATTTTTGTCGCTGTCAGGGTGATCGATTTTATTAAGAGACAGTACAGTGGGGAACTTTTCTTGCATGAAAACCTTGATCACCAAGTCAAGTTGGTCGTTGTTCCAGGTGTGCAATGGCCCCAATGGGGACTCACCTGGCTCGACCTTGAACTCTTTAGCAGCTCGTTGCTCGGCTTTTGCTACCGCACGAGTTACTAGTTCTCTGTTTGCACCGTAACCACCAAACTGGGCGAGCAGAGTGTCTACGTTTGATGATTTTGTGGCTGCATGACGACGACAGATGTTACCCCACCTTTCTTGGAGATTACCTTTGACCCATCGGAAAATCTCGTCGTGAAGCCATTCAATATCAAATGAAGGGTCGTAACCTCTTGTGTTTTTACCCTCTGCATCCGTAGTACCGCTCGAATCTACTACATGGATGAGGGCATCTGCATGCCGCAAGTCGTCCAAAAACTTATTGCCGAGACCTCTTCCTTCGTGCGCGCCAGGAACCAGCCCAGCTACATCTAATAACAATATAGGTACATGCCGCGTGCCATTAGTGCACCAACCGTGGTTGGGTTTACACTCTGCCTGGAGATTGAATCTAGCACAAGCACAGGGCACCTGAACGTACCCTGTGGCTTTATTGGGGTCAATAGTGGTAAACGGAAATGCTCCTACTTTAGCAGCAGCATCTGTGAGACTGTTGAGCGTGGTACTTTTACCTGAACTCGGTTTACCAACGAGCCCAATCATTATTAAAAGTGGGAAATTTCAGGGCGACAAAAAACTCTCTGGATGAACCGGCCATTTGTTTATTTATCGGAGCAGCTAGTCACACAAAGAAACAATATCCAGCTAATATTAAAGTGCGCACAGTCTCATGGCTATGACCCAGACCCAGAGCTCGTGGAAGCGATTTGGAAACAGCAGGCGCTCAGTACAAAGAGCCAACTCTTGAAGTATAATATTTTGAGCTCTGGATACAAACAGCAAGCGCTACGAAACTGGTATCTCCACCTGAGTGATCACTTGTTGCCAGGAATAATGGGGCCCAACCTGCCCAAAACCAATGACTCGGCCCTGGCCCAGACTATCACGCAATGCCTTTGCGACCCTAAAAATTGGTCTATTCCTCAAGAAACGCACAAATTCATCCAGGAGTTGCAAGCAAACCAAATACATTGGGGCATTATTGCCAATGATGACCATCTCTATCCTTTAACTCTGAAATATTTGGGATTAAAGCCATTCAAAGTAATATCAGCAACCCAAAACATGTTCAAGCCATTACCCAATATCTTTGAAAAAGCTTGGAGAAAGGTCCCCACCACTTCGCAACATAATGTGTGGTTTATCGGCGATTCAAGCGTTCCCTATGACAACATCCACACAAAATATATGCGCACGGTAATTATGGGCAATATATTGGATAAATCAAATGCCTCAAGGTGGAGGCTGACTTCTTTTGATGATCTTTACCAGGAGCTAGGGATTGGCATAAATGAGGTTGATTTTGAAGAGTTTGACATGGGCGCTGAGGTTCTGCAAGAGTTTCTTGAGTTGCCTAAAAATAAAATACTCGAACGGGGAGTACGCGATAAAGGGTTAGTGGATATACCTGACAAGTAAGGGGCTGGCACAGAGATATACTAGGGGACCCACGAAGGGACCCACAAACTGCATAAACTGCATAGACTGCATGGACTGGATAAATAATTTCTATAAATACTACGGGCTATTTGAATCTGAGTCTGGCTTGATTGTTTCGGTCTCACTTTCGTCGTCACTCTCATTTAGATGCGCAAACCCCGGGGACGCGCCCCTCGAACTATAAGTGCTGTGATCAAGGATCGTCGGCTCTGAAGTCTTGCGGTAAGACTTTGTCACAAACGAGTCTCCTGGCGTATGATGTAACGGTGGGGTTACTGATGATTGCGGTTGATGTACGGGCTGGTGAACCGAAGAGCTCGAGTACCGCGCAGGCGAGTTGTAGATGCTGCTGAATGAATCGTTGCGACTAAGAGCCGGCGAGTGGTTAGCAGACTTGTGCAGTCGGAAGGATCTGTCTTGCAAAAGATCGTTCAAATTAGCATTCAGTGACATGGAGTGTGACATGGAACCCCCCAAAGTTTTGGTACTTTGTCTGACGAGCTTACGCGCAGGTGAGGTAGCCAAGTCGGTGGAGCTCCATCTATTATGGGGTAAGCGCATTATTCCGTCCTCACTGCGGCGTCTCGTCAGAGTTTTTGTCGTGTTGTTGCTGCGAACAAGGCCCGACTTGAGGGCGGTGCCAATGACCTGGCTGCGTAATTTGTGGACTGCGGCATCAAGCGCCATTTCAATTGCACAATTATTGTAGATGATTGCCATTTTCGGCCAGATGGCTTGTCTTCCTCGTATGAGTGCCTTGTGCATCACCTCTGGGGTGGGGTTTTTCAGTAGCGTAAAGAAGTCGCTGAACTGAATTCGAGGGATGATGGTAACGTTTCCAATGTATTCTTGGCCCATCAAATTGGCCAACTTTGCCGTAAGATTCTTCATTAGCCCCACTTGATCGAGCAAGTCGAGGCTATGGCTAACCTCATTGAAAAGAAACGACTTGCCCCACCTAAACCACCGGGGGCTCTGATGGGAATCATCGGGTACGTATTCGGTATTGTCTTTACCAGCTTTCAACGATTCGGGCGCCTTTTTCGGCACAGACCAGTACTCGCTGATCCGTAACATTGGGGCAATGTGAGGGTTCACTTGACAGGCAATAAAGTGGTTGACATTGAACATCTCCGCCAATCTATCAAGCGGCAAGTCATTATCGACACTCCCATCAATGAAAGATGCTTTTGTCCAACTATACAGCTCACCAGTAGTGGGGTTCTTGGCCAGCAAATTACTGGAAGCAAAGATCAGCGGGACACTACACGAGGAGGCCACTGCGCTCCAAACAAGCACATTTGGAGCAGTCAAGTAGTTTAGGAGCCTTGGCATATCGTGCAATCCAGAGCTCGAAACAGTGACATTAAGGATTCTGCCGGTCCGATTGTACGCTTCTTGAAAAGTGACATCTCCGAGCATCCCTTGTAGCATTTCAGCAAGATACGTGTTGTCAATCCAGGTACCCGAGATTAGGAAACGTTTCAAGCGCACCAGGACGCCCTCTTCCTCGTTGAGCCGATCAAATATCTGGAGGTCCTGGTCCAAGATCGGCCATAGCTCGTCAAACTCGTCATCCTTGTGGGTGCAAACGAGTGCCGCAAAAATGGATCCCGCTGAGGATCCCGAAATGATCTTTGGTAGCAGCTTCTGTTTCTCCAGTTCGAATAAAACACCCGCGTGGAGCAACCCCAGCGTCGCACCGCCCGAAAGTACCAGAGCAGTCCGGCCAAACGCTTTGCGGGTCTGCAATAGGGTGTTCATCACAAGCGTATTGCCAAGGTTCTCGTTGTTCACCAGCTCCTGTACCGTGTCGGTAACTTCCTTGATATACTCCTCGATAAGGTGCTTGGTGCCACAGTACGAATTCTGGTACAGCTGCTCCGAGAGTATATTTCCGAGGTTCCGCATTAACGTTGTTCGGATAATATAAAGTACTTTTGAGTAGTTTTTCGACTGCCGGGCGGCCCTGAGCTCCGTCAGCCTGTGCCGTATGAGCCTAAAGTCGTAGAGCAGCGACCGATCGTTGGTCTTCCAATTCTCAAAGCCCAGTCGCTTATCTAGCTCCTGTGATGCTTCTAACCATTCCTCGTATGACTGTGCTGATTGCTGGCGACGGACAAAATCATTCGTATCCTCCATATGCAAGTTGGATGCAGCCGGGGTCTTTAAGCGGGGTTACCCGGCTTCTTGTGATAGTTGACGGGAGGAATTGCGGGACCGAGGACAGAGCAAGGGAAACAAAGCAAGGGAAACAAAGTAGATGGTTTGGAGTACAGAAAGTAAGATCTATGAACACACTGAAGGACGACAACCTCCAAATATTTTGGTCTAAACTCAATCGCACTGATTCGTCCGGCCATTATGATTACTAAGCATTATATAAAAACCACACTCATCGCTTGTTCTCCACTCAGTTGAATACCTTCGTATATGGTTCTTGCCTTTTACTAGTGCCATCCGGGTTTCTTCTGCTTTTAAATATTTTTTGGAGCCTTCGGGTACGCACACTAAAGTGGGGTCATTTTCTTGTGAGTACGACGCTTCTTGGGGATAGAAAATTCTATAGATTCGGTTTGCTTGGGCTCGGTCTCTGGTTTGGTGTCAGGCTTGGCCCCTGGCTCTGCCCCTGGCTCTGCCCTTGGCTCTGCCCTTGGCTCTGCTTCCAGCTCAGCCTCCCTTTGGCGCTTGATTTGCCGCTCCAGAGTATCCTCCATCTCTGGCTCGTCTATACTCTCAGCCTTGGTAGCACCGTTGTAGGCCACTATTAGTCCGTATTCATCTTCAGTTAGTGTAACAATCTTTTTTTTCTCAAGCGAGCGCAGAAACCCTCCGAGAGACTGCCATCTTGTGGCATTCATGTGGATGTGGTCTCGGTCTGCAATGTACTCGCCATAGAACTTGTTTGCGTTGATTGGTTTTGTGCCATGCGACGCTTTTAATAAATACACAAACTGCTGTTGGAATTGCCGGCTAAACTTGATGGTTTGAGAGTCTCCTCCGTCTTGCCGGGCTTGAGCATTTTTCTGATGGCTCGGGCTGGCCAAATGGCATTTCCAGCCATTCTCGTCCCTGCACTGCTTTTCGCACAGCTGACAGTAAAACTTGAGCCTTTGCAACCCTTTAGCTTTGATCTTGTTTGCTATATACTTGGCTGATCCCACCTCTGCTCTTGCCATTCCCTAGGCTTTACAAATCTCTAGTCTAGCATGTACCGCAGAGGAACTTATAATAGCTTTAAAAGCGTGGGGCCGCGGGTCACCTTCAACCAATATCGTAGACCACTAATTTATGGGGGGATTGCTCTCGGAGCGTTTTATTTCGCCAACCTGGAGCAAGCACCCGTCAGCCATCGGTGGAGGTTCATGATTGTTCCTCGATGGCTCGAGCTCAAGCTTGGAGATCAGACTTATAAGCAGACTCTGGCTCAGTTTCGCAACAATATTTTGCCCTCCAGTGCTCCGGAATCGCGGATGGTCCAACAAGTGATGAGCAGGCTCATCAAGGTCACTGATCTCCCTGACGTTGACTGGAAAGTTACGGTGATTGCGGGCGATTACCCGCCCAATGCATTTGTTTTACCTGGCGGTAAAGTGTTTGTATTCACATCTATTTTGCCCATTTGCAAAGACAAGGACGGGCTGGCTGCTGTTTTGGGCCACGAGCTGGCCCACCAGGTGTGTCGCCATACTGCCGAGAACATGTCCCAGAGCCCCATTTACATGGCATTGGCGGCAGTCGCATACGGAATTACAGGCTCTATGTCGTTGGAGAACTTGTTGATGCAAACTGTGCTCAAGCTGCCCGCTTCTAGACGCATGGAGTCTGAGGCCGATTATGTGGGTCTGATGATCATGGCCAAAGCCTGTTTCCAACCAGAAGCAGCAATTGGTGTGTGGCAAAGAATGGTACAAATGGAGAAGCAGCAGGGGCAGGTTTCCCCCGAGTTTTTGTCCACTCACCCTGCATCCACTCGGCGTATCCATGATATCAAGGAGCACTTGAGTGAAGCCGACAATGTCCGTCAAGAGAATTGTGCATATGGCAATGAATTGAGTAGTTTTTTTGGCAGAGTGTGAGCGTGAACGTGTGCATGATTTGTCTGTGAGTGTTTAGGTGCAATTGCATCACGCAGACGGACAGAAAGATAGCTAATTGGAGCCAAGCCAGCTAGACAGACAAAAAGCTAGCTATAACTACAACCAGCCGGCCAGACCTCGACTATAAATATGCCTAACTAAAATCACCCTCTACTATCAGGTGCTTCTTTGTCAGCGCGACTTATAGCAGGGCTGACCAATCCCATCTTTTCAATGGTCACCAATACCGCCGCTACTCGTGTTGCTGGAACCCTCAGAAAGCGCATCATTACCGATATTACTGTCGGCCTGACTCTTGGAACTGTGTCTGGCTACGCCTGGTGGCACTTTTACCACAACAAGAGAACCGTAGAGCGTGATGCTTGGTACGACGCCTACGCCAAATCTCACCCCCAGGACCAGTAAATTTAGCTTAATTAGATTTTAAACTACTTGAATGTCCTTGAATGGGCGGCAGCCGCAGCAGTGATTAAACGAGGCCCCTCTTGACTCCATTGACCTGTCGCTTGCCTGTCAACCCTCGGTCATCAATGGAGCTTGGACAGGAGCTAACTGATTCCAGTTTGGAGCAACTGTTGGAGCTTCTCGATGAGTGCGGACACAAATCTCTAATTATCGAAAAGTCCCTCAGCCCGCTGGTCTCGACCATTTCCCCATTCAGCGTCCTGCAGTCGCATGGCGTTGATCGAGTGCACTGGCTCGAGGAGATCTCGGTGCCTGTGGAGGGAAACATTATTTATTTGTGCCGCAATACACCTGGCTCGCTTAGACTGGTCACTTTGCACGCTCGCAAGTCAATGGCAACGAGTACCAGCTTGCGGCTTATAGCGGTACCTACGGCCGGGTTATTGACGGAATGGATGCTCAAAGAGGCAGAGATCTTGGGTGACATCACTATTTCTCACTGGAACGCAACTTTTATCAAATTGGGCTCCAACCTCTCGTTATTTATGCCCTCTGCAAACCAGGATCAAATGATGGGTCAAACGGCAGCTGCGCTGGCAGATCTGCAGCATCGGTATGGCAATTTCGGGCGGATTTCCGGGTTTGGTACTAGAGCGCAACGAGTGCATGAACTTCTAATGGACCGCGCAGGAGAAATGCAATCAAATGGCACTCTGGAGGGTGGGTTCAGCTACCAGTTTGGCAACACTTTTGTGGGGTCTCACATCGACCATTTGATTCTCATGGACCGCGAGATCGACAAAACAACCCCTTTATTGTGCCAGCTCACATATCAGGGGCTAATTGACGATACATTTGGTATCACTGCCCCAGGCATTATCCAAGTAGCGGGCCAAAAGATGAAGCTCTCGGACTCGCTATTTGAGACTCTCTGTGACATCAACTTTGGAGAAGTAGGCGGTGTCCTAAATACTACTGCTAAACAGCTCCAATCAGAGGTGGATGCCACCCACAATGCAAAAAGCGTGGCCGAGATTAGGGACTATGTCTCACAAAAACTCGAGCATCACCAGCACCTCAAACTCAACCTGAAAACGCACACCGAGATCACCGAGCAGCTGATGGCGACAGTGAAATCACGAACTTTCACCGCCGCTTTATCTCTGCAACAGGACCTCCTCTCAAACCAACTGTCTACATGGGACGCTGTATCTGCCCTGCAAAGGTTAATATACCAAGGAGTCTCGGTCGAGGTGGTGTTTCGTCTTGCGTGTCTTGTATGCATCACCCGTGGTGGTGTCAAGGAAAAGTACCTGCATCTGCTGTACGATGATATCCTCAAGACGTACGGGTACCAGTTTCTGCAAGTGATACAAAGGCTCGAGGAGCAGAAAATGCTTTCTTCGAAATCGTCTGACTTTATTAATTTTAAAACCCTGGATCGCGCCTACAAGATGAATAGCGAGGAAGCACCGCTAAGCGATTCGTATGCTGGCTACGTACCGTTGAGCACGCGTCTAGTCCAAACTACCCTCAATGGAGGCGATGCGCGTCGGGCAGGTACTTTTTTCGATAACTTACAGAAAAGCGATAACGCTAGGGAAGCGAAACTACGCCGGATCTTGTTGCGCAATACTCCGGGCAAGGAGCATCCAGTAGTGATGGTACTGTTCATTGGAGGCGTGACCTACAGTGAAGCAGCGAGCATTCGGGCCCTCGAGAGCACTCTGGGCCATAAATATAATATTTTGGTCGCTACTACCGATATGTTGAGCACGAAAAGTATATGTGCAATGTAAAGAGGCTGCTATTTCGAACTGAATATACACTCGATAAATGTACGTGTGGATTCCTGGCGATTCAATGCAAAAAGCGGGCACTAAACACGCCAGACAATCTACACTCTACACCACTCGTTGAATCTCTCCCAGCTAAACAATCAGGGTCACAGACGTTAACTCGCCGTCACGTTTAGGGGGCACTCAAAGGAACGAAGAATCAACCAAAAGTATAGTGTGGGTCTCTCCCAGCTTGGATATTTCGGGTCACAGACGTTAACTCGCCTCCACATCCAGGGGGCACCAGGGCACCATCACCGAGGGTCAGGTACCATGGAACGAAGACACTTGATGGGCTCTGAGTCTTTGCTTTTATACTTTTGTGGTTGCTAGAGATGCTGCTTTGTGGTCGCAGGTGGTTGGATGGCAGCATACATGTTGAAGCCTGAGATTAGAGATTGGGAGTTTAAGCACTCTTGTAGATTGGATCGGTCCTCGCCTCGCAACCTCAACCCAACAGTGAAGAATCTATAAATCAATTTCATCATTACTAGTATGAAAGGTAAATCTACCAAATACGCTAATTTACCTCCCACATAGATATGTAGATACGCAGAAGGTCGCAAACGGGTCGCTCGGTCATCATGATTCTCGGGAAACGGTTATGGGCAGAGCACAGCGAATCACCGGTTCCGGGCCTCGAGAGTATTCTTTCCAAGAACCTCAACGACGACGAGTACGAATCTGGCGCTGCGTTTGATTCTTTGGCCACCATGCAGGTCCTGATCGTGGGGGCTGGCGGACTCGGCTGCGAGATCCTCAAGACGCTGGCTCTCATGGGGTTCCAGAAGATCCATATCATCGATATGGACACAATCGATTTGACCAATCTCAACCGTCAGTTTCTTTTCCGTCAAGCGGATATCGGCAAGTCCAAGGCCCAAGTAGCAGCCAAGTTTGTGAGCAGTCGAGTGACAGGGGTTGATGTACAGTCGCATTTTTGCCGGATTGAAGAGAAAGACGACGAATTTTACCGGTCGATGAATATCATTATCTGTGGTCTGGACTCGGTCGAGGCTCGCCGCTGGATCAACGCCAAAATCGTCTCTTTGCTGGATGATTCCCCTGAGAGCCTCAGGCCCATAATTGATGGCGGTACCGAGGGAATGTCGGGTCAGAGCCGCGTTATCTTGCCCGGAATTAGTTCTTGTTATGAGTGCACCATTGATATGCTGCCGGAAAAGAAGACGTTTCCATTATGTACCATTGCCTCCAGCCCTCGGTTACCGGAGCACTGTATCGAGTGGGCCAGTGTAGTGGCGTGGCCTAAGGAGTTTGATCGTCGTGCAGACAATGATGATCCCCAAGATATCCAGTGGTTGTTCACAAAGGCGACTGAATGGGCCAACAAGCACAATATCAGTGGGGTCACGCTAGAACTCACCCAGGGGGTGGTCAAACGCATCATCCCAGCAATCAGCGCAACTAACGCTATCATTGCTTCTGAGTTGTGCACCGAGGCCTTTAAATTGGCCACCTCGTGTGCCGATGTGCTCGATAATTGCATGGAATACTCGGCACTTGTGGGCCAGTACATTAACGTGCAATCGTACGAAAAGAACCCCACCTGCCTTGTTTGCGGCATTCCTCAACTTGTTCTCAAGGTGGATAAAAGCGCTTTGCTCGAGCAGGTGATTAATTTATTGCTCCAAGAGTCCCAGTACTCGCTCAAAAACCCGTCCCTCAGTGCAGGTGGTAAACCGCTGTACATGACCAGCAGCGGACTAAAAGAGATGCTTGAGCCGAATTTAAAAAAACCTATCAGTGAGCTTGTAGCCGAGGGTGATGAGATAGCTGTGACTGATGAATCTCTGGTGAACGGAATGAAGGTTGTACTTGATATGCGGTGAGGCCAGCTCCCGTTACTCCAGCTAACAGATTTCCTGAATGTACCATTATTTAAATAACCGCTATCTAAATGTACTCTATTACCTACTAGGCCAAGTTTACTATGATGCCACTAAGATGCCATATCAATCCCACTGCATCACCTCCAGCACCTCTACCTTCACCTTTCTAATCCTACCAAACTATATTCAACTCCCTGCCGCGCTCAACGAGGATCTGAGCTCACCCACTCAAGACGCCCTTGAACCCCGACACTAATCACCCAAAGTAATGGCTGGTCAGGTACCGGATATACCAGGGATCTTAGCCCCCGCCCACGGGGCAAGAGATATCTTACAGTACGTTGCCAAGCTTTTGAATCGCAAAACGCCCTCGTTCCCCGGAGCCCAGCCAGTTTCATTTGCTCGGAGACACCTGGACGATGATCTGCTCAAAACGGATTTTTTTGTGTGCGAAAAGAGCGATGGGCTCCGATGCCTGCTGTTATTGCGCGAAGAAACGGACGGCGAGAAATGCTATATGATCACTCGCAAAAACGAGGTGTTTTTTATCCCCGATTTACACGTCCCCTGCACCGTCGAAAGGTTCGATAGCTGCCACTCGAGAGGATCGCTAATTGATGGAGAATTGGTAAAGACAAACAGCGGAAAGCTTGAGTTTCTCATGTTTGATATGATTGTTTGTAACGGTAAAGTCGTTGCCGACCGTATCTTGGACAATCGGCTGGGGTATCTAGGGGAGACAGTTTACAAGCCATTCTCGGAACTCTGTCGGCAGTTTCCCGAGGATACTAGCGTTTTCCCCTTTAAGCTCAAAATGAAAGGGATGCAATTTTCGTATGGTCTTCTTAAAGTACTGGAGGAGAAGCTTGACCATGTGAGCGACGGGCTCATTTTTACCAACAGAACCACACCCTACATGTTTGGGACTGATCCTAATATCCTAAAATGGAAACCGGCAGATGAGAATTCAGTAGATTTTGTGTTGCGGCTCGAATTCCAAACTTTTACCGATACATCAACAGGAGAGCAATGGACTGATTACGACTCGCTACCAAAAGTCGAGCTTTTGACGTGGTACGGAGGTGATGATGATAGAGTTTACGCCGAGATGTACCTAGAAGATCAGGAATGGGCGTCGCTCAAGGCCCTCGAACAGCCTCTCCAGGACCGTGTGGTGGAGTGCTACATGGACGACAAAAATAGATGGAGATATTTGCGCTTTCGCGACGATAAAGACCACGGCAATCATCACACAGTCGTGGCAAATGTGCGCGAAAGCATCACGGACCATGTTACCGATAAAGATTTGATCAAAGCGATCCCGGTAATTCGAGAAGCCTGGCATACTCGCAGCGAGGAGAAAAAACGTAAAGCGAGTGGAGGCAGTGGCAATGATGCGAAACGTCAAAACACTGGCCATGAGTGAATTATTTATATGTGTATAACAGGTAGTAGGTGAGGTTTCTTGATAAGATTGTGATCGTGTGCGCGGCCCCGGCCTCCCCCAGCACTTCCCATACACATCAATATACTTCTATATACACTAAAAACTGTAATTGATCAAGGATTTAAGCAAGTACCGTGGGTTTCCTCCACTTAGTGTGTACTGCTCACTCACAGTAGAATCCGAGGTATCCTTGGCGATACCGGCCTGGGCCAGATACTCGATCCAGACTCGTGCCTCATCAATGGTCATGTACTGTACATCTACAGGCTCCACGCTCTTGAGTTTTTCGCTCAATACGGGATCGAACTCTGTGATAGGGGCGTATGCAGGAGGCTCTTGGCGGCCAAAAGCACTTTGGATCGTGGCGTTGGTATCATAAAGACCGGTGGTAGTGGCAAACACAGCACCATTGAGCTTGCGCGCACCAGACAAGTAGTCAAGGAATAGGCGAGGAACCTGCATATCACCGTGGTAGATCTTTTGGTTGTCTTTATCGCGGTTCTCGGCATACGGTGCATATGCCCAAGCATTGATGCCATCCACTGAGAGCAATACTTTTTTGCCCTCCTTTTCGAGCTGCTCAAAGAGCTTGTCCAGCTTGTTGGCGTCCTTACTCTTGGCGATGATACTCACGCATTCGGCACTGAGCTCAGGATTGGCATGGCGAATAGACTTGAGCCAACGCTCGACAAACATGGGCTGCTGCCAGACACCAGATTCACTGGCCACATGATCAGTTTGGCCGTCGGTCACAGACTTGGCCTGGGAAATGTGCATTACGACCCAGCCATCGCACTTGGCAGCGGCATGAAGCTGTGTGAGCAGAGTACTCTTACCAACACCACTGGGCCCCAGCAGTAATTTGCGGCTATTATCGAGCTGTTTGACGAGATCTACAGTCTGTTGACGAAACAAGGTTGTTGGGTGGATAAACAGCTCTTTGTTTTTTTGTGAGGCAAAACTTCCAATGTTGGTGAGGGATTTGCCCACTGTGTCGGGAAAAGCGTACATTCCCACGCCGCTAGCAGTGCTCAAAATCTCCAGACCTGCGACTTCAGGTGCTGGTGCGTTGAGTTTGCGGGAGGTGTGTGCCGCTGCTTTGCGGAAATTACGGAATTCACCCTTTTGCTTTTCAGGAACGCGTAATGCTTTGGTGGTGCTGGTGTTTTTTTGCTTAAAACTACGCAGCACCGAAGAGTGAAATTGACGACGAAGCATGTCAGCAGAGAACAAGCCGCCAGTCCTATATAGAAGCGGTATTGGTTTGGGCAAGTTTGAATAAGTTTGTTAAATTATATAGATGAACCGTCATGATTAGCCGTGCCAGCTCTAGAGGGTCTCTGGAAGGCCTAAATAAATTACTAGCTACTCACCCAAAAAAATAAAATTGGGCCAAATTTTTTTTCACCGTCAGCATGCGTCAACTCACAGAGGAAGAAACTCGTACCGTTTTTGAAAAGCTTAGCGGCTACATTGGATCAAATATTGGCGACTTGATTAATAGAACTGATGAAAAGTACTGTTTCCGCATCCAAAAAGACCGCGTCTACTACCTCACAGAAACCCTGAGCAAATTCGCTACCTCTGTTGCGAGACAAAACCTCATGGCATTGGGTGTTTGTGTAGGAAAATTCACAAAAACCGGTAAATTCCGCTTGCACATCACGGCATTGGGCGTTTTGGCTCCTCACGCTACAAACAAGGTCTGGATCAAACAAAACGGTGAAATGCCCTTTTTGTACGGTAACCACATCCTCAAGGCCCACGTCGGCCGTATCTCCGAGGATGTACCAGAGCATAGCGGTGTGATTGTATACTCAATGTCGGATGTACCCATTGGGTTTGGTGTTTGTGCCCGTTCCACTGGCGAGATCAGAAGAGCACAGCCCAACGCTATCGCCGTCTTTAGACAAGCAGATATTGGCGAATATCTCAGAGAAGAGGATACGCTGTTCACGTAAAGTATAACTAGTAGGAATACATAACTTATTTCTTTCCCCCCTTTTTCTTCTTGTTGTTTTTAGTTTTCTTGCTTGGTGCCTGCAAGACAGGAGCAGGGGAGGGTGCGGCTGCTCCTTGCGAACTTCCCTGAGAGTTGCCCTTCTTTTTCTTTTTGTAGGTTGAGCGGTCCATCTTGGCCAACCATCTCTCGGGGTCAGGCTGCTTGGCAGGGTCGTAGTCCTTGGGGAGTTTGGGTTTACCGCTACGCTTCTTGCGAATAGTAGGCTGCGAGGTGATCTTACGGCGGGGTACCAGCGGGTACATGCCTTGAGACTCCAAATCTTCAACGTCAATGTCTGCCACCAAGTCTTCGACACTGGGGATAGAATCGGGGGCCTCAAATGATTCTGGTTTGGTTAACAGCAACCCGGCGGCCTTTTCGGTGTGGTCGTCGCAGTTTTGGGCAAAGAACTCAAACGCTTTTTGCACGTCTTGTTGATTGTCACTCAGGGCCAAGTAGCGAGCAGTTTCAGCATCCTTGAGGGGGAAGATCCGCAGGATCGTGGCAATTTTCTCTGGTTGACCCTTGATTTTATATGCCGCAACCACCAACCCGGCCAAAGCAGGTGTCAAATCCTTTGTGGTATTGGTTGCGGCAAGAGCAGAGCACAGATTGATCACGATATTTGCTGCCTCTTGAGTAGAAGATTGCGAGGCTAAAGAGAGAGCAAGTGCAACATTAGTAGGGTCACGCGACAATTGTTTTTGCAGCTGCTTTTTGGGTTGCTGTAAGAGTGCAAGGATTTGGGGTGCCAAAGAAGTGGGATAGAGCTGAGCGTGTTTATTGGCGATGCGGCCGATTCTACGCCCTGCTTTGGAGTCCAACAGCAGCTTGTTAAAGACAAATGCAGAGGCCTGGGTGGAGGTTGCATTGGCGAGCGGCTCGGAGAAATGCGACAAAAGGGTCAATTGGCACTGCTCTACCGTCTGGGGGACCGGCTTGAACGCGAGAAGATTATTTTTGGCCAACAAAATCAAGTCTTTATCGCAGTTAGAGCTCACCAACTGCTCAAGTAGCTCTGCGGCCTCGGATGTACGGCCAGCAAGCGCCTGGGCAAACGCTGCCTGAATCAAGACGCACTGCTGATCATAATCATCGCCGGCAAGCTGTTTGGCATCGCTCAGGATCGCCAGCGCCTTCTCGGGGGCCTTGTATAGTAAGGAGTAGGCTTTGGCGAAAAGGGCTTCGAATGAGGTGCCCTCGACCTCGAGGCCTCTTGAGGCGCGAATAGCCTGTAAATTAATGGGGATGTCTTCATCATCCACGTTGATTTTGTCCAAAATGTGCTCTGCAACAAAAAAGTTCCCGATCCGGTACTCTGCCTGCGCTAATGCCAAGTGTACGGCGGGCAAATCAGACTCGGCGGCCAAAGTGCGGAGTTTGCTGAGTTTTCCCAGCTTATAGAGGACATATGCGGTCTCTGTGGGGAACTTTGTGGGGGTCTTTTTGACCAGCTCGTACGCCCTGGAGTACCTTTCCAGCTTGATCAAAGCGACCAGTCTAGTGAGCTCGGCACTGTCGCTGGCACCGTTTTTCACCTGCATCTCTGCATTATACAGGATCTGCAGGTCAGGATTATCCACCTGAAGCTTCTCCAAAGAAGACTCGAGAGACATGTCAGCGAAAGGGTGGGATTGAGGCCTTGGGTGGTGATGGATGGGGCGTGGTGAAGGGGGATGACGGTAATTGTGAAGACAGTTATAGAGAAAATGTAATATGGGGGAGGTGACTGGGTAGAGGGTCTGAAGCTACATGGATCAAACCGTGCTTAAATCGCAAGGCTCAAGTTGACGGGGAATTGGCTGCCTATTCTATTGATGGACTCACTACACACTTGAAGCAGTCAGACACAGTATATACATTTGAGTCGCATATCAATAACTAATTGAATCCATTATATTGGTTTTCGTCAAGTCTCACAATCCATTCAAAGGCTGGTTCATGGTAGCCAACGAGCTAGCCTTTGAATGTAGCTAGAGCTGGGATGGAAAGCTAGTCCCCTGAGCCGTAATGAAGCCAATACTCAATCTAGTTGCTCAATCCAACGTTTTATCCAACTGCTTTATTCAATGCTTAATCGAATGCTTAATCAAACTGCTCAACTCTCCAAAAACATGTCTCGGACTGTGCATATAGTCACGCGTATCATGCAAGCCAGATAATTCCCCAGCTATAAAATATAACCTATGCCCCATCGATTCACCATGAAGGTCTTTTTCACTTTATTGGCCGCCGCTTGTGCTTCCTTGGCAGAAGATCTCATGGACGCTTCCAAGGGTGCATCATATCTCAACCAAAAGATGGACCGGTGGGCCCCAGAAATCGACTCCATGTCGGTGCTGCAATGGCAAACTGATTATATGCCCTTTTTGACCGCACTGTTCAAGGTGGATAAGGGGGTTCGTGATTCTGCACTGGTGGACGTCCACACCAACCACGCAAGAGCGGGAGCAATGTGTGCTCAGATCACTGACCTGCTCAATAACCTCTCCAGCTATGCCTCAAAAGTACACGGAATAGGTCTAAGAGAGTTTATGGCTTATGATATTCACGATATCGCTCTCAAGTGCAAGGGTATCACCAGCCAGCTGCAGGAACGTAACCCCGACAATGAGCTCTCCAATTCTCTGGATGAGATGGCCAATGCTTTTACAAAAGTGCTGGCTACTTATAAGATGGATCCTGTCGACTTTTCTGGGACCGTAGGCCAGCTCTCGCCCCAGCGGTTGTGGATAATTGAGTAAAGGTCTCCAGCCTCGACCCGCCACGTATTCATATGCTCTTATTTATATACATTAAACATCTTTTGCTAGTTGGCCTTGGCCTTGTGCTTGGCCTTGGTTTTGGCCCCGATGGTACCGTCTATCTCTGATATCATCACTCTTGACCACGGTATTCGTGCAGTGAGCGTCCTTGTTTATCTTATCGCCCTTTACAATAGACTCAATTTCTTCCTTGTCAAGAGTCTCATAGTCGAGTAGACCCTTGGCCAGTCTCTCCAGTTCGGTGGCCTTTTGGGTCAGTACTTGTCGAGTACGAGCCTCTGAATCCAGGAGCAAGCTGCGGATCTCTTCCTCGGCCACATTACGAGTAGAGTTTGACCACGACTTCCAGTCCTCGCTCAGATCCACAGGACCGATCTTATCGCTCATGCCAAAAGAAGTAACCATAGCTTTGGCAACCGAGGTAGCATTTTTCAAATCGCTCGAACAGCCACTAGTCACAAACTCAGCGCCATGGATCTGTTCCTCGGCAATACGACCGCCCATGCATACGTCCAGCCTTGCTAGCAGTTCTTGGCGAGTTTGATCATACTTGTCGAGCTCGGGCAGCTGGAAAGTGATACCAAGAGCCGGGCCACGAGGGAGGATTGTCGCTTTGTAAAGAGGGGTCGCACCAGGGGTATAAAGAGCCATGATGGCGTGGCCGGCCTCGTGGAATGCGGTATTGCGTCTTGTCTCCTCAGTCATGACCATTGTGCGGCGCTCGGCTCCTAGTAGAATCTTGTCTTTTGCCCATTCAAAGTGGTTGGTGTTGACCTTGTGAGCTTTTTGCTGAGAAGCATGAATGGCAGCTTGGTTGACCAGGTTCATGAGGTCGGCACCACTGAACCCGGGGGTACCTCTTGCCAGGTTCATCACATTGACATTGGGGGCCACCTCTACTTTTTTCATGTGGTGCTCCAAAATGGCTGAGCGGCCTCTAATATCGGGGAGCTCTACATTCACCTGTTTATCAAAACGGCCCGGACGAGTCAATGCCTTGTCCAGCAATTGGGGGAAATTAGTAGCACCAATGAAAATTACGCCGGTGCTGGGATTGAATCCATCCAACTCCACCAGCAGCTGGTTGAGGGTCTGGCGCGAATAAGCTTTATCGGTGGGGTTACGCTTACCTCCGACCGCGTCCAATTCGTCCACAAAAACGATTGCGGGAGCATTGGCACGGGCAGCAGCAAACAGTTCGCGGATACGCTTGGCTCCAACTCCAACGTAAACCTCGTCAAACTCACTGCCGCTCATAAAGTAAAAGGGAACGCCTGCTTCTCCCGCAACGGCACGAGCCAGTAGTGTTTTACCGGTGCCTGGAGGGCCGGTCAGCAGGACACCTTTGGGCAATTTTCCGCCCAACCCAGTAAAGCGGGTGGGATCCTTGAGGAACTCCACGACCTCCTGGAGCTCTTCACGGGCCTCGTCGACGCCCAAGACATCACTGAACCGCACATCAGAGGTCTGAACCTTCATTGCGTCGAGGTTCTTGGACCCACCACCCATCTCGGGACCGATCTCCTTGACCAGAGACCCAAACTTATCGTGGAGCCAAAAGATGGCGCCGATATTGATTGCGAGAAACGCCGCGCCCATCCAATTGAAGCGGCGGGGCTTGGCGACCACAACATGGAGCGGCTCCGCATTGGTGCCACGAGTCTCATTCATCGTGACGTTCTTGGAGGCAGCAATCTTGTCTGCATCAACACCTCTACCGATTTCCCGGAGCGCGCGGACGTAAAGCGAGTCGCAAGCGCCTGATTGGGCTACATTGGGGCTCTCGTAGCGCCGAACCACCACGTCGGGCCGGTTATTCGCAAGGCAAGCGCGATAAAAGGTCGCCTGGGCCTCGGGGTCGCTGAGCCGTTTATTGGCATCGCGCTCCTTGCTTCCAAGAGAGCTTCCAAATATATTTAAAAATGTGCGTTTCTGCACTATCCTTGCGGATATAGGAGGCAAATTACTTGCGCTATACCTCACTACTGAGGGTCGAATACGTCGTGCCCACATGGAGTTAAAAGTGTATAAGCAGGGACCCTTTCAAGTGGGCTAGAACATTCGGCAGTGGTAGTTAGGGAGAGGAGGCTTTGAGCTTAATTCTATAAAAATAAGGGCTTTTGGGGGGATCATTCTATCTGCTCACTCGACCTATTCTTCGCTCAAACACTCGTTTATGGAAGAAGCGACTTGGCGAACTATGCCTAGACCGCCATTAACACCGGTGTTGGCAAACACAGGCCGGCTAAATTTTTGGGCCAATGCGCTCGCAAGCTCTTTGGCGGACTCGTTATACTCTTGATGATCCCTTAGCACCGTTACAGGGGTACCCTTACCGGGAGTAGCATATGCCATTGCTCCAAAGGGAGCAGGCGTCGTTTTGGTAGTCAGAGAGATATTCAAAGGAGATTTCTCTCTGTCAAAAGTAACAACTAGTTGATAAGGGTCTAAATCTATAGCTTTTGAGTGCATATTGGAGTGGTTTCCTGTCAAGTCCTAGTCAGTCGGTCTGTAGTAATCACCTCATATCACTAGACCCAAAGACTCAGCCAAGACTCAAGACCCAGACTCAAGACCCAGACCCAACCCCTAAGACTGTGACTCATGCGGCTAAGTAAAACACTTTACCAGAAACTGCCATTCATTCCACTTGTTTCCGAGTCTGGATTCCCCGGGGCAGTTGGAAACACCCCTCTGATCCGTCTAAACAAGATCAGCGATGAAACAGGCGCTAATATCTATGGCAAGGCCGAGTACATGAACCCCGGAGGGAGTGTCAAAGACCGTGCTGCGCTCTACATCATTAAAGATGCCGAGGAAAAGGGTCTGATCCGCGCTGGCGGCACAATTGTCGAGGGAACAGCCGGTAACACCGGTATTGGCCTCGCCCACATGTGCCGCTCCCGTGGCTACAAGTGCGTGATTTACATGCCCAACACCCAGGCTCAGGGTAAAATCGATATGCTCCGTCTTTTGGGTGCCGAGGTTTACCCTGTCCCTGCTGTTCCACTGACAGATCCTCAAAACTACAATCACCAGGCCAAACGTCATGCCGAGCAGCTCGACAATGCGGTGTGGACCAATCAGTTTGACAATACTGCAAACCGTCAGACGCATATTGAGACCACTGGCCCTGAAATCTGGGCTCAAACTGATGGAAAGCTCGATGCGTTCACTTGTGCTACCGGCACTGGTGGCTCTTTGGCAGGTACCACACGGTATCTCAAGGATATCTCCAATGGAAAAGTCAAATGTTTCCTTGCTGATCCCCCAGGAAGCGTTCTGTACTCGTACATCACTTCGGGTGGCGAGAAGATGGACCGTGATGGCAGCTCCATTACTGAGGGTATTGGCCAGGGCCGTGTGACCGATAATATGGCCCCCGATATCGAATTGCTCGACGGTGCCCTCAGTATTCCCGACGCCGATACTATCAAGATGCTCTACCGTTTGTTGGACGAAGAGGGTATCTTCCTCGGAGCTAGCAGTAGCTTGAACGTCCAAGCCGCTTATGAGGTCGCCAAGAAGCTGGGACCAGGCTCCACCGTTGTTACCTTGATGTGTGATAGTGCCGAGAGGTACGCCCCTCGGTTGTTCAGCGAGAAATGGCTCAAGGAGAAGGGCCTATACGATGCCATTCCTGAACATTTGAAAAAGTATGTAGTTTTGGCCTGATTGATTGGGACCATCTAAGTGTAGATAGACAGTACAATGGAAAAGCTGTGCCCAGCTAGGACACTCACAGGACCTGAAAACTTAAAGTGAAATCTTCCTTGGCCTTGAGCCAGGCTCGGTTTTCCTGTTTACAAATGGAAAAACCAGTAACGTTGATTCTCGCTGCAACAGTCCCTGCCATGGGGATTGGCCGTGCTGGTGGACTTCCATGGTCGCTGAAACGTGAAATGAAGTACTTTAGACAAGTCACAGAAGGCGGCGTCGTGGTTATGGGCCGTCGTACCTGGGACAGTATTCCAGAGAGGTTCCGGCCCCTAAAGAACCGACTGAACATTGTCGTCACCAGTTCACAGCAGAAATTTGGCGATACGGTTTTAACTGCGAGCTCTCTCGACAATGCTTTGCAGCAAGCCGCTAGCCATCCCGGTCCTATCTTTGTGATTGGAGGTGCCCAGCTTTATGCCACTGCGGCAGATCACCCGCGCACAAAGCATCTCTTATTGACTGAAATCACTGCGGATCTCGAGTGCGACGCGTTTTTCAAGCATAATCCTGCAGAATGGCAAAAACAAGGCCCTGATGCTTTGAAGAGTTTTGTTGGGCCCCAGGTTGATCTTGAGGATACAAAGGTTAATGAAGATGGCTATGATTATGAGTTTACGCTATATAATAGGCTCTAGGGGGGCATCGGGAACACTCTATGTGACGGTCCTCCTCATGGCTGTGCGGCCCCTGCTTAGCTGTGTTGGCCCTTGCTGGCCATATGCCCACACTATACATCTCATTGTCTAATTAATAAATAAATCGTACGTTAAATTAGTTTTGGCTCGCGTTTAGACCCCGCTGGCTAGCCTATGAAGAGTTGATCCGGGATATCTCTCGACAAAACAAGTACCACTCCACCTCCCTGATCTTTTTGACCCCTTTTGTAAGATTCATATGTTCCTCTATTTTCATCAAATCATAGAGAAACCGTAGGTTGGGCTGGATAATGAGGTTGAGGCGGCGGACCCGTACATATAAATAGCTTCTGGGTAAACTCCAGGCCAATCGTCTCATCACTTCGGCAATACAAATGGCTGCACTTCTGGAAACACCAACACGGCAATGAACTAAGGTCTTGGCGTCGTCTTCAAAAGATCGGTCCAGGTACTCAAAGCATTGGTCGAGGATCGGCAGCAGCGAATCGACGCCATCATCGAGGATATTGGGGATATGCACAACCTCCTCAATACCCGGATAAGGGTTCCTGTACACTTGTTGGCCCTCGATATACTTGATCCACGGGAGCTGTTCCCCCACACTGAGGATACGAGTGATACCCAGCTGAGCGATGAAATCTGGGTACTGGGCGTGTCTGATGCCCCCAAGATACATGTAATCGAGAATTTTGGAGGGCATAGATCCATTAAAGTTGATAAATGTGTCAGTGGGTACTTGATACATTTTAGCGGTCAGTCTGCCAAATGCTGCTCCTACTTTTGATGCAGAAATGGCGCCCTGGCTTTGTTTTGCGAGTTCCGAGCTAGGGCAGAATTCAGTAAAAAGGGCCTCAAGAGTACGACACACCTCGACATCGCCATCGGAGCACAACAGTGGCCGATTAGAGTCGCGATGCAAGTGAACAAAGACATCGGCCATACCCTTACCGGTCACAAACATTCCGTATAAGATTGCAAAAAGCGTGCTGCCTCTATATCCCTCTGGAGAGACTGCTAGGGTATATTTATCCCCCAAAGAGCGGTGGTAGATTGCTTTGCACACGTTGAGCATTGCCACCACATCCTTGGCCGATAAGCTCGCCGGGTCGATCGTATCTGAGGCCGGGAACTCTATCACAGTGTTTTTATTCCCAGAGCTTCTAATGTAGTGGTCACAACGGGATATCGTTGGCAAAACGGCATGAGCAACGCACTCTATGAGGGTATCCCATTTAGCGGAGGCCGGGTCCATACCGTTCCCCAAGTACAGCTCGACATCCGCTAATTGTACAGGAGTAGCTTTCGACATGTGTAAGATCTCGAGTCGTTCGTACAGGGCGAAATTGAGGTCCCACTGTGTGTATACCGGTTTGTTGTCTGGATCAAACACCAGCTCCTCCTTCCGGACCACTACCCGGGGATCAATGTCCTGTAATTCGCCTGCAGTGCCTCTGTACATTAATATTTTCCTGGTTGTGCCGAGCTTTGCCGGTGGTTTTGCCAGTGCTGCTTGTATGAGTTCCACGATGGGCAGGATCTGGGACGGGTCCTCGAACGAATAAATCAGGATTATAGCGTACGGGAGGCATTTCGCAGACTGAGACTTGAGGTTCCGCAAATTCACCCCCTGCTCGGGATCAGTTGCAATCAATTCGGGCAAAAAGCGCTTGTCGGGTCCCATTTGGAGCACATCGTGTGGCACAATTGAGTTGACAAGCTGGCTACGGGTGTTTCCGGCATTTACAGGAATCAAAAACTCGGGAATCATGTGTGCGTTGAGCGCCTTTTGTTTGAAATAAAGCGTCTGGGGGCAAATCTCGTTGGAAAGGCCATGTAACCAGGGAAAAACGAGGTCCCCAGCAGGCAGAGGGGTACTCTGGTACGTCCTGATCATTTCAACAACCTGATGGGCAGTCAATACATTTAAACTTTCTTTAGAACCGCTATTTATTGGACGAGCATTGAGAATTTCAACGCTCATGCTGACCAACAAAAATGGTGGGGGATGGGAAGCTTTATGCATGCGGGGCCTCAACTAGCAGGGGTAATAAAAGGAGGGAGGCCGAGGAGTTGGTGAGGGAGAGTGACCGAGAGCGACTAAAAGAGGATCCCGATAATATTATGTTTGAGAAATACTGCAACTGCTGGAGTGTTGATGTTTTGATGCAATTGAACCTAATTAACTGATGGAGGTGGAGGTGGTTCCTGCGTGCGTCCTCGTGCGTCTTCATCTACTCTATAGCTATTCTGTATCTCTTGTATCATACTAACCTCTACCAACTACTCTGTATTCTCATTTACTCCAGCTTTACCTATAATTCTGACATACCCTGGTTAAAGAAAGGCCCTTGGTCCATCTCGTCCATCTCATAGATAGCTCGATCTAGCCATGTGCAAGTTAATCTCGTACCCAGCTAGATCATTGCAATTGTATCTCGACCAACTAGAACGCTCACTCACTACCAGTCTCATTAAACTCAACTCTCTCTAGCTAGCGTCACGTGACGCGATTATAAACAACGCCAGCGCGCCTCGCAACGCGATCCCCCAGCCTTGAACCCCCTCGTCATGCCGATTGGAATCGTAAACTTGCCCCATCAGCAGTACCGCCTGGTAAAGAAAAGCGGCTGCACATTCACAGTGATTGTTGTCGGAGAGAGCGGGCTCGGAAAGAGCACGTTTATCAACACTTTGTTTGCAACTAACCTGTCGAGTGCAGACAAGGACGAGGCGCGCCATTCGCAGCCCATTCGCAAGACTGTGGAGATTGCAATCACCCGCGCCGAGCTCGAGGAGAAGGATTTCCTATTGCGCCTCAACGTGATTGATACCCCTGGTTTTGGCGACAATATCAACAACACCCAGGCCTGGCAGCCTATTGTTGACTTTATTGACGACCAACACGAGAGCCACATGCAGCAGGACCAGCAGCCAGACCGCGCCAGTCGCAAAGATATGCGCGTCCACGCGTGCCTGTACTTTGTGCGCCCCACCGGCCAGGGCCTCAAACCCATCGATATCGATGCCATGCGCGCCCTTTCTACACGCGTAAACGTGATTCCTATTGTTGCAAAGGCCGATACCCTTGATCCCGAGGAGATGCAACTTTTCAAAGACCGCATGCGCGAGACCCTCGAGGCGCAACACATTTCTATTTATCGCCCCCAGGATTTGAGTGGTGCTCCCGCTGCTGATCAGCCCCCATACAGCGTTATTGGCAGCGAGCGTGAGGTCCAAAATGAGCGTGGGGAAATGGTCAGAGGCCGCCAGTACCTTTGGGGCACTGCTGAGGTTGAGAACGACAACCATTGCGACTTTAAGAAGCTACGCAACTTGATGCTGCGTACCCATATGCTAGACTTGATCTCCTCCACCCAAGAGCTCCATTATGAAGCGTACCGTTCCCAGACCTTGGCCACTCGCAAGCCCGGTGAGTCGCGCGCTCGTAAACAGATCAACCCCGCGTACAAGGAGAAGGAGCAGTCTTTGCGGAAAGCGTTTGGTGATCAGGTCAACACTGAGGTTGCCCGGTTTAGCGAGTGGGAGAAGAATCTCATGGCCGAGCGCGACAAGCTCATTAAGGACCTCGAAGAGACTCATGCCACGAACCGCAAGCTGCAAGAAGAGATTCAAAAGCTCAAGACCCGCGCGTAGGTAGACAGTAGCTCCTTAGGGGTCTGAGACAGTAGCTGTCTTCAGTAGCTGTCTACAGTCGCGGCTTACAGTAGCGGCCCACTAGCGGCCTACCAGCTGCCTCGATTTGCCTAGATAATGGGCGTATAGTTAATTATATATCTTATTTCGGGATGTAACATCCCTTTGTTGGTAAACTCTCTGACCAATTATTGTTGCAGATTGGCACACTGAGAAGTCTAATTAGCCATCACAATGTTGGCCATGATGTGAGTTCGGGATGTGAGTTTAAAGTAGTATGTTATGGGTTGGTGTGTTATGCGTAGTAATATTGATCAAAGTACTAGTAGTTTAGCTCCTAGGCGGAAACCTGTTTGTCAAATGCGACCCGGGTCCATGCAAGTCAGGTGCATAAGCGAGAGCTTGACATCCTGCTGGTTTAGAAGGTGCCGGTTAGACAGACCTCGGATGCACTTGCAAATCCAATGATTTTATCAAGGAAAACTTCTGTACTATGTAATTCACTACGTACTGTGCTCCTTTTATTTCCCTCTGGTGCCCTCAGGACTCTGCACATAGGACCCCTATAGGACCCCCAGAATGCCCTAACTGAAAAATAGGGCTTCGGCAGTCACGCCACTCACAGCATAACCCCAAACTCTAAACATTAGCAGTCTTTAGCTGAGCAGTTCCACTGACGAAGAAGCCAAAAAATGTCTGATATTGAACACACTAGTGACGTCGAAGTCTCCGCCAACGCCGCCGCCCCCGGCGAGCTTTCCATTACCGATGCCCTCCAGGGTGCCCTCCGTAACTCTTTGATCCACAACGGTCTTGCCCGTGGTATCCGTGAGTCCGTCAAGGCCCTCTGCAGCGGTAACGCCCAGCTTTGCATCCTTTGCGAGTCTGTTACCGAGGCCGGTTACTCCAAGCTCATTGAGGCTCTCTGCAACGAGCCCGAGCGCAGCATCCCCCTCCTTAAGGTCTCTGACGCCAAGGAGCTCGGTGAGTGGGCTGGTCTTTTCCAGACCGACCGTGACGGTAACCCCCGCAAGGTCCGTGGCTGCTCTTGTGTTGTCATCCGTGACTGGGGTGTTGACTCTGAGGAGCGCAACGTCCTTATCTCTCACTTTGAGTCTGAGTAAATATAAATTTATCTAATGTATATCTAACTCAAAAGTAACCAACTAACTGTACATACTGGAACCTCCATATGCATGTACACTCGCTTAAGTACTCGCTGTTTTGATTAAACTACCCCTTCAAGGTGTGCAGCTAATTCCATCAATTCGGGCTCTACTTGGGTTTGCTCAAAACAGCATCGACCTCTGCTGTCGCACTGCATCACATGCGCTCGACCCCGCAACCTTGAACTATCCTTTTGGTCATCCTATCAATGTGGTGGAAAGGACAAGATAAACCCGAGCAATCAGGTGATAACCACGATGATTCCGGTAGACCACCTGTTAAACTTGAATTGGTTGAGACCAACAGCCGGTGGTGGACGTGGCGGTCAGATAGCAACAGTAAGGGGACGGAACCAGAGGTTGGTACTGAGGAGCCGGCGAAACCTGCTGAGAGTGGGCCTGACGATACCAGCAAGGAAACGCCCGGACCGGAACCAGTAAACGATTCTTCCATTCACGAAGGCGGCACTGCAAGCCCCAATGAAGTCTCTCCGAACCCCTCGCAGCCCGGCCGAACTTGGGGCTTTTGGGGTGGCAAATCAAGCGGACAGCTGGCTGTTGCGGGAACTGAAACGGAAAAGAACCCAGAAAGCGCCCAGATTCAGACCCCAGCAAAGAAGACACGGCACTCAATCCCGAGCACTCTGGTGCCCAAATTCGACGAGTCTTTTGAGTATCCGGCGCTGATTGGAAGGTTGTGGACTCGCCCGCCATATAGAACAGGACCCACAAAAATCAAAAAGGCCGTTGTGGTGGGAATCCACGGCTATTTTCCTGCCAAGATTGCCCGCACCATTTTGGGCGAACCTACTGGTACATCTCTCAAATTTGCTTCTGAGGGTGCTGCGATGCTCGAAGATTGGGCGAAAACCAACCGGATGTCTATAGAGATTGAGAAAATCGCCTTGGAGGGCGAAGGAATGATAGCAGAGCGGGAGCAAGTCCTCTTCTTGCTGCTCAAAAACTGGATGGATGTGCTCCGAAAAGCGGATTTCATCTTCTTTGCTGTGCACTCCCAGGGTGCCGTGGTTGGTGTCCACATTATTGCGCGATTAATCGAAGAGTACAAGATTAAAGCCAAAATTGGGCTGCTGGCAATGGCAGGCGTTTGCTTGGGGCCCATGCCCGGAATGGACCAAAAGCTGGTCATGAAGGCTATTTCTGCGATCGAAAACGCATCTCTTAGCGAGCTTTTCCAGCTGCAAAACTTTGAATCTGTGCAGTCACAAAAGTTTAGAGCAGACCTCAGCGCCGTGCTAAGCCATGGCGTCAAGACGGTCTTTGTAGCTTCTGCAGACGATCAGCTAGTGCCACTGTATTCGGCATTGTGTACGCAGGCAGACCACCCCAACATTTTTAGAGCTATTTATCTGGATGGCGACACCATTTCTCCAAAGTTTCTGGCACCGCTGCTGAGCCTTGCAGTGCGCCGTCGCAATTCTGGTCACAGCGACCACGGCCTATTGACTGATATATCTCATACTTTGGCAGGCAGTCTGACTGGAAGCGGTCACTCTAGGCTGTACAGTTCTGATCAGGTCTATAGCTTGGCGTTGAGGACTATTCTGGAGACCTCTCACTCCACCCACCAGCAACCGAAATTCCACGAGTTTTCGTTGCCAAAACAGAACCCATACCTTTTGCCGTGGTCAGTACACGCTATTTTGACTGACGTCACAACGATCCCTTCTTTGGCGCCTACTGTAGAACGGCTCTACAAAGATTACAACACATGGAAACCGGCCACAAAACCCATGAAAGATATCAAGTACCGTCTAGCGGCGTTAAAGAAGACCAAACTGTGAGTGTCTTGTCCGCTTCCGCGCTTGGGTGAGTCCGCAGTCTGAAACTATAGCCTAATCTACATTATTTATTCCAGATGATTTATTTATTCAAATCTATATCCTCTACTAGACTAATGTCTTTGAGCTTTCTTACCTTTGTCTTGAAAACGAGCTTCCAGCCGAGATAAATGACCAAGTTGACGGGAATCATCACATAATTAAAGATAAACGTCAATGTGTCCCATTGCTCTTTGTAAAAAACTTGCCACCCGGCTAAAAATGACAGCGCAGTGGTGAAAAAAAGTGCTACGTACGCACAGTACGGTTGGCACCAGCCTCGATAGGCAAACGTACTACGATCAATACCCTGGGCTTTGCAGGCATAATAAAACCTTAGGAAAGTTACCTGCATGATTGCATAGTTTGCCAGTTGACTCACTGTGGCTACTGCAAGGATCCAATTGAGGACGGTGTTGCTGCTATGGGTCAGTTGCATCAGTGCTAAGAGCGCAAAGCAGCATACCGCCAAGCATGCCATATAGGGAACTCCCTGTTTAGTACACCACTTGAAGAAAAAGGGTGCCTGGCCATTTTGAGCAAGGCCGTGAAGTGTGCGGCTTGCGCAGTAGAAATATGAGTTGCCAGCGCTGAACGCGGTGAAAAAAACAGCTGCATTTACGAAATACGGCAAGATTGGTACGTTCATGTTTTGCATTGCAATCACATACGGCGAAGCATTGGCGCCAGGACCGCCCCCCTGTTTATAGACTTCAATCAGCCGCGGGTCCCTTGCGGAACAAATCACCCCTACTGCAAGAGATCCCAAAGCATAGAAAAGGGTTATACGCCATGCCACTCCTCGAAAAGCCCTTGGAAGGGTCTTGTGTGGATCGCGTGCTTCACCCGCAGCTATACTCACATAGTCTGGCCCTGAGATGTAATAGGCAGCAGCACTAAGGCAGGCAGCAAATCCCAGGAACCTCCCGGTATCTCCTGTTGATAAATATTCGAGAAACGGGTGCGGGTCCATAAAGTTATGGAACCCAAAAGCATGGTGCTGAGGATTACCACCAACCATCGTAACAAAGGTAAATAAAAAGAGGCCAATGGCCAATAAAACCTTGAACAATGCAAACCAAAACTCCATCTCACCATACCAGTTAACGGGAATACACAATTGGATCAGGAAATAAATAACAAACTGGGGCACAACAGAGATGGCAGGATTGAAGCCGGGCTTCCAGTAGTACAGAATCAGAGTAACCATTGTAATTTCAAAGGGCACCAGAGTGGCCTCCAAGATGAAGAAGTTCCAGCCACTGACCACCTCCAATGCCGGGTCCACGCATCGCCCAGCCAGTCTCACAAATGGCGAGTTTGATGGGTACCTGGTGACCATCTCTGCGGTGGAATTGGTCACCAATACAATGACCAGCGACCATCCCGTAAAGGCGATAAACAGATTTGCCGCTCCACCCTTTTGAAGGATATTCCCTATACTCACAAACAATGCAGTGCCCACGCTGCCCCCAATGGCAATAAACTGAATGTGCCGTGGGGATAAAAGGCGTTTTGTATGTATATTTGGTTCTGAAATCAGATTCGAGACTATAAAATTGGATTTTTCATTGCTTGCAGTCGAAGTATCCGACATTGGAAATGGTTGCAGATCACTTGGATAAGCGAATATAAAGATTCAGTCACATGCAGTTAGGGTGCGGGACGAGGGGGTATCAGACCCGACCGATTTTAAATCAAGCTACCACATTCAATCTATTTATATTGATTACCAGAAGTAGTCTTGAGCCACTCGTTTAGCATCAAGAGTGACCGTTTGGGCTGGTTATAGGGCACCATGTGACCAGCATCATAGATACGGTTAAAAGTGAGGCCGCCAGAGCTCTTGAACTCACCCGCTGCTTTTCCATCGACATACCATTTATGGTACGGTGCGTTGGCATACTCGTCATGGTTCCACCAGTTTAGTTTATCCGTCCAAGCACGGTTGCCCAGCCAATTGCAAATGAAATCCTTATCGCCCGCGTAGATCAAGACAGGGACTCGATAATCAAGAAGGCTTGCTACTTGACCATTGAATGGCAGCCAGTCGTCACCGTGCGCCGCAAATCGCGTAAAAACCTCTTCATTACACGCGTCCCAGCTCAGTGCTTCAACGCCAAGCTCGTGCTGTACGTGAGGCTGATTGAGGTAGCGATAGAAATTATCTGTTTCTGAGTAGCACTCATCATAGCAAACATCACGGATATCATAGACATTGCGACCTGTTTTGGAGTATGGTTCTGCCAAAGACCCACAAACCAACTCACTAGCAACACAAGCCAGCGCCGAGCGCGTAGCATAGCAGGCACTAATTGCTTGCTGGCACGTAGGCAGTTTACGGTAGAGGCCTGCACAGGTGTCCTGGTCAACAACGCTGGGGTACCCACCCATACCGCAAGTCATGCCCACAATAGACTCGGCTTGGTTAAACTCATCGGTGACTCCATTACCAATTAGGACCGAAGTCAGATTGAAGTTGCGGTCCTCGTGTTGGATAATCTCATAACCGATAGCGGGCAGATAGTGCCCGGCATAGCTCTCGCCGGAAATGTGGAAATCCCCCGTGGCGTACTCAGGGAATTGATCAAAAAATAGACTCAGAAATGAGTAAACGTCCTTGGCAGCCAACTCGGTGGAGTCAACGTGCGAAGTGTTGGAGTATGAGAAGCCCACGTTGACTGGCTGGTCCAAAAAGATCAGGTTAGCGTTGGTGTTCCACGAGTATTCATTCCGCTCAAGCTCTAAATTCTCAAGAACACGTGAAGGACCCAATTCAAAAAACTGGCCAGTGGCTGAACTGCACCCAGGCCCGCCATTGAGCCACAAGACAGTGGGGTCCGATTGAGGCTTACTGCGGGACTCAAAGAACCAGAAGAAAAAATGCTTATCTTCATCGAGCACATCAACGTATCCGCTCCATTGTTTGACGTCATCAACGCCCAGTTTAATGGGATTGCGTGCCCGGATCTGGTGGTTGGGGAACTCGGGACTGGTGGCCACAATCTCAAAATCTGAACGCTGCGTAGACACTGAGGGCTTTGAAGGTGCATGAAACCGATCTAGCTTTTGCTGAAACTCAAGAGGTCGTTCCTGAATCAAACTTTCGATCGTTGACCTTAAATCGGCGTCCAGAGCACTCAATTCGGCTGCGTAGTCGCCCAAACCGCTTTCCAGGGAAAGGGGGCTCTGGTGAGCGAAAACCGCTGTAAACAATAAATTTATCAAGTTCATACCAAGGACGCTTGTAAGGTTCTTGGCTACATATTTGTGGGGGAGAGGTTAAGGGGCGTTGAAGGGGGCCAACGTGAAGTCTAAAAGTCCACTCCAGAGTAGGGGCCAATTTTAGCGTTGCCCCTGTTGATGAGAGCACCTATATTGCGAGAATTTGATAAAAGATCTACTCAATGATAATCTAATTGAATTATTCTCTTCCTCAAGCTCAGATCTTGCCCAGATCAGGCTCGCCTGAGTCATGTACTTGTACTGCAATACACCTAACAGCCCCAAAGCATCCAAAATTGAGGCACAATGGCTCTTGATGAGCCAAAGATACTACCGCATCTTGTGGCAAACGCTTGCATATACACCACCTACTGCTTCTTTCTATTGCTAGGCCTAGGTATAGCGTGGGCTTCAAGGAACCGTGGTGAGTTTTTGGCAGGTGATCAATCCCGAAAAAGGGTTTTCTTGGCACTAAATTTCATAGCTTCAGGTGAGTATAATGGGGTTAGGACCCACGGGACCCACCAGGCCCATTGAGACCCACTGGGAATCACTGAGTTGGGCTGGGTATACCACGCTCTACAGACACTAACAACGAGGCATGGGTACTGGAGTTTTGGTCACATTTTCGCCCCTGGCAGCCACCCTGGGTCTTCATGGACTGCTAGTGTATTCGTTATCTAGCGCCCTCCCGGTATTTATCTTTGCGTTTATTGGTCCTCGAATTCGTGAAAATTGCCCCAATGGTTTTGTATTGACCGAATGGGTCCGCCAGAGGTACGGGGTTCTCGCCAGCCTCACTATCAGTGCCTGCACTATCTTGGCATTGTATTTGCTGGCAGTCTCGGAATTGGCTTCTCTGAGATCTGGAATCAGTACGCTGACCGGTCTCGATGGCTCGCCTCCTCTTTTAGTGGAAGGGTTATTTGTTGCCCTTTACACTTCGCTGGGCGGCTTCTTCACCTCGTTTTTCACTGATAACATCCAGGTAGCCATGTTTTTGATTCTAGTGGTTATTGTAATGGTCACAGTGGGCATAAAAGTCCCATTCGACGCCAGTGCCGTAGATACCTCTGGGCTCCTCAAGGCCAATAGCGTTTCCTGGAAACTGATGTGGATCTTCCCGGTGGCTATTGGCACCAACGACTGCTTTATGGCAGGATTCTGGATGCGAACTTTTGCCGCTCGGAGCAATAAAGATCTGCTCATTGGGTGCTCTATCGCTGCGGTCGTTATATTCGCCTGTACAACCTGCACTGGCCTTACTGGTCTCATTGCCGTTTGGTCTGGATTATTGGATCCCAACAGCGAGAATTTTTACAATGACAGCGATACTGCGTTTTACCTGGTGCTCATGCATACTCCTCGCTGGTTACAGGGATTTCTTTTGGTCTTTTTGGTGAGCCTGAGCACCTGCGTCTTTGATTCACTGGTCAGTGCTCTCGGCTCCACTCTTTCAAATGACCTGTTTCGCAACCGGGTGAGACTGATTTACGTCCGTATCATCACATTTTCCTTGATGGCACCGGTAATTGTCGTTGCTTTGCAGGCCCCTAACGTTCTCCATATTTATCTCGTTTGCAATATGCTGTCTGCTGCTGTAGTTCCCCTGCTATTCCTGGGCTTAAGTCGCAGGTTTTACTGGCTGAGTGGCTTTGAGATTATATGCGGTTTAATCGGCGGTATTCTAACTGTATTTATATTTGGAACCATCTATACCGGCTCAGCGTCGGGAGGTGGGTCCACCCTGATTATGAGCAAAGGCGTCTACCATGACGATTGGCTGGCATTTGGGGCATTTGTGGCTGCTCCCGCCGGCTCAATTATTGGCGGAATTGCTGGCCTCATTCTACGTGGCTCTTATCTGGCTATCCGCAAGCGTAAATGCCTTGCCGTTTTCAGTCATGACCTTGAACACTGGGACGCTTCATTCATTCGAGCAATTACTCCTAAAAGCGACCCATGGTATCAAGGGAAACCTCCATTTTGTAAAACTATTGATTGGGTGTTTTTCATACCGTCTTCCTCCAGGCGATTGGAGAGGAATCATAAAGGCGGAGGTGCGTATCTTACAACCCACCAGCACATGAAATGCAAATAAATATATTTATATAACCGTACAATTATTTAAACGGGCCATGATACCTCAGATTAGAGGAGCCATTGGGGTGGTTATAGGGCCCTGAGCTGGAGAGCTCTCCCGAGCCATTGTGGTGATTGAGTCCTGAGCCGTTGGGCCCATCCTGGTGGTACCCATACTCGTGACCAGCCTCTTCGTCATTTCCCAGCAGGTTTTGATCATCGTTATACATGTTTTGATTCACCAAAGAGGTAGCGCTACCACTATACATTGCTCTCTCGGGGTATGGACAGGTAGAGGGGGAGAATGTTGAATGAGAAGCGTGGAACTCAGGAGCGTGGAACTCAGGAACGTATGGTTTAGCCTCTAGAACCTGATCGTAAGGATCCATGACCGTTGCTTCTTCTTCAAATGTCTCCCTAGGGACCAACGCACCCCTAGTGCTGCTATTATCATCCTTAGATTCCATGACAAGTTGACTGGCATGCGCCTTGATGTGGTCTGGCTTGTCAATAATAACCCTATCGAGCCTCTTATACAAGACAGGATTCTCATAGAGCTCATCCAGATTATCATCCGAGCCATCCTGGTACATCTTCTCGTCATCACTAGCGTCAAGGAAGAACCAGTACTTGCGGTCAAACATATAAAAGGAGAGGATTTTGTAAACAAACATGACAACTGGCAGGGGTGCGACGCCCATGGCAAGCTTCCAGTCTGCTTGGACCCACACGACACAGAGGAGCACCAAGTTTCCAAACGCGGTGGCAAAGATTATAATGTTGTGAACAACGGGCCAGAACAGACCATTGGACTCATACTTTGTATAGTACATGTACATGAGCTCGTACTTTTTGAACGGCAACGCCACTGAAAAGTAAACGGCGTTGATTGCGAGACAAAGAGGCTGCACGGTGGTGAGACCCAGGGCAATTGCGGTATAGAAAGCGGCCCAAATGTATGAGGCAGCATAAGGGAAAGCCTGGGGTTCAATCCATTCCATGCGATCACGCGGTGTTACCTTGGTGAAGCATTTTTGATAAGTTCTCAGCAATAAAGACACCACCTGAGCCAGTGAAGTAAACAACTCAGAGATAGACCGCAACAGGTACATGACCCAGAACGAGGAGATATCAATGATTGCAGTAGTAAATCGCTGGCTGAGCTTCAAATCATCCCATACCTGGTCAAAAGAGGTACCCTTGCCGCTGCGCACCAGAGAGATGACCTCGGCCACAACGTCCCAGATAACGCCCATACAGGTGAAAACAAAGAAATTGATGAGAAAGAAAAGAGCAAAAAGTTTTCTAATAACTTCTTTTTCGCGATCTGTACGGGTAATAAGGCCCTCCCATTTGCATAGTTTACGCAAGAGAGGAGGCAGCGACATAAACACCAAGGTCATGATAAAAGGAGCAACCACACCCTGGAGGATAGCAAAGCCAGTAGGATGGTCGCGCATTTGCTGAGCGAATGCTGGCCAGAGGGCTCCGATACGCTTGAAATTGGTCAAAAAACAGCCCAAAGCAGCAGCGGGGATAATCCACAGCACCAAGAATCCAGTGTAAATCATGTTGATCCAAAGGCCCATTGAGCGACGTTTATGCACCCCGAGCCCCGCGTTACGCCAGATGATATCGTCGGGTGTCGGCGCCAGCCGGATGCGAGCGTTATTGACTGTTTTGCCCTTGGAGCACTGGGCGGTGGCGTGTGCTTGGTTCTGGGTGGAGTAAGAAATGAACCCATAAGACAGGGGCCGGTTCTCTTTGCGGCAAGCGAACCGTTCCTGCCCGATCTGGGCCTCCAAGTCATCTTTGATAGTCGTCCAGTAAGAGACTTTGGACTCTGCGCTGATGTATTTGCCGTTCTTTTTCGCGGTCTCCTCCTTGAGGACGGCTTTTTCCAACGACAAGACAGCTTTGCGGTGCTGCTCGATCAGCTCCTCTAGGTGCTTGACATCGCGACCAACAGTAGCATTGATGGGGTGGCAGCCGCTATCGGTGTCTTTTGCAATTTGAACCAATCCGTTATCAGTGCGGTAGCTTTTATCCACATCAATGACCATCACGGTACGGTTACTGGTCAATCTGCGGTGGCTATAATCTGCGAAATAATCGCGGCGCAAATTCAGAATCCATCGAAAAGTCCAAGCCAGATTCACAATCACAATCATGTTAAAGACCCACCCGAGCGCTACATGGGCAGCCATAGGGGTCCCGCTCACGAGGGTTGGGGTCATCAGGACAAAGGCGTCCTGTTTGGAGAGATTTTGGGCACGATAAGAGCTCTTCCAGTTAAAATAGACATTCACTGGGATACCCACACCGCATCCAAACAGCGCAAGGCACAAAAAGATGTTTCGCAGCATCTTGAGGAACCGGAGGTACACCGCAGCATCCATTCCGATCCGGGGCTGGATCTCATTCTTGAGGTTTGTTCTGTAAACAGGGCTCACCCACGAGAAGAGACCATTGCCAGGGTACGGGAACGTTTGCGTGGTGTTTTTGGTGGACTTGGACGCATAGAGGGTCTGGATCCTGCGGCGGAGCACCAAAAAGCTAGTAAACAAGAGGATGGAAAGGCCTATTGACGCCGCCAACGACGCCAGTACCGAATCTGAACTGTAACGAGCAGCACTGATGCTATCACGCAACTCGTCCACAATATCACCCATAATGTAGTGGAGGGCAGAGCGGCTTGTGGTATTTATATTTCTGTTACTAAGTGGGTCCCCTCGCTATCCAGGGGTAGCCAAGCCTCGCAATGATGAAATTGTGGGTTAAAAATTTGTTTGGCTGGCTTTGTATACCAGTGTTGGTTTGGCGAGCAAAATTATAGCCCGGTTCTGATCATTTTAGGTGGGTGATTTTTCAGTGTCTAAAAATAGAATACGTCTCCCGAGTAGCAGATGATTGATGATAGCCTTAGAATAGCGGTGGAATGTTTCTTTAAGGTGGCTGGGGCCGGGCAAGTTTACTTGAAGGGTCTTTACTGTCTTATTGATTGGCCTTTGCTTGAATTGTATGTGTTTCATATGTATTAGGTATTAGGGCTCGTGCATAAAGGGGGTAGTAGGTGATGTCGAGTAGTGATAGGTAGAGTTTGTGGGTAGAGATAAGTAGATTTCAAAAAGAGTAGTGGCTAATTTTATACAGAGCCGTCCATACGTACCAGATCCTCGAATCCAGAGGGGACCCGCTAGGTCAGACCGACCCGCTACATCAGATAGACGCCGTCGGGACACCCTAGATCAAATAACAGGCAAGTCACACATGCTCAACCTTCCCCCCACCAGCTCGCCCTCCCTTGCATCGTTCTATTTAGCTACCAAAACTTGCTTGCCTGTTCCATTCAGTGCCTTTTCAAATTGCGAAAATATCGCATCATTAGAGGCATCCAGATCTAGTTCCACCGAAGACGCAGCACTCTCCTTGATTTCGTTTTGACGGAAAAGCTCGGCAATCTCTCTGAGCATCTTCTCCCGGTGCTCCTTGTGCTCGCTGTTCCAGCGAGTGAGCCAGAACCCATGCGACGAGATGTTTTTGAAAATAAAAAGAGAGGTGGGTAGGCTCACTGGCTGCTTGGACATGCCACCATAAGTGACCAATTTGGCATTTTGACCCAATTGGCGAGCCAGGTTAGAAGCGGAGCGGCCTCCCACGCAATTGAGCCCCAGCTTGATACCTGAACCATGCGTCCAGTCCTTGATAATATGTTTAATGGATTTATCGTTGATTTGCTCCTCGGTAATGACATAGTCGGCGCCCAAATCGGTCAGTTCTTGCTTGAGAGAGTCGATATCGCGGCGGTCACGCACAACAGAGATGGATTTGTACCCCCACAGCTTGCCGAGCTGGATGGCCATACGACCGACGCCCGAGTTGCCACCGTTTTGAATAAAGAAATCGTTGGGTTCGAGCGAAGCAAAATCCTCGAGCATTCTGAATGCTGTGCCGGGGTTGACAGATAACGTGGCTGCTTGGAGAGGGGTGAGACCCTTTGGAGGGCCCAAGTTGATCAAATCAGCGGAATTGGCCAAGGCGTGAGTGGTCCAGGTGCCAAACGAGGCGATTCTCGGCACGACCCAGTCGCCGACTTTGAGATCAGTTGTGTCGGGGCCTACCTCGACCACTTGAAAGCAGCCCTCATTGCCACCAATAGCAGCCTCCTCGTTCTTGATGAGGTCTTTGCGCATACGGGGCTTGCTGGGGTATACTCCCTCGACCTGATTGAGGTCGGCAGGGTTGATCGGGGCACCCACCAAACGAACAACCACTTGGTTTTGCTGCGGCGACCCAATCTCGGTACTGATGACTTTGAGGGTTTCCTTGGGGGGTCCGTACTCGCTAAATACAATGCTTCGAGCGGTATGTGCCAACCGTATTCCAAGTTTGCGGTACATGATGGGAGGTTGCTGAGTGTGGGGTGAGGATGCAGTTGAGGTATGGGGAGAAGTTTAAATTGAAAAAAAAAGCAGTTTAGAATAATTTTGAATAGGATGATACAAAGACATGAAATTGGCGTGAGAGGGCGAGGTGAAGATGAACAGGCCGACAAGGCAAGTGCGCACACAGGACCGTCAGGAATGCTCGAGAGATGAAGGTCGAGAAATCAGGCCTTCAATCATTTCAAAAAATCCAATAAAAACTCAACATCTACATTAGACACTCAGATCCTTACAACCTCCTTCCTTGTAATCAACTCCCATGACGCCGCTCTTTGGGTGCTCTAATATAGCTGCCTACAAAGTACAAGAAAAGTTAGGTGAAGGCACATTTGGGCACGTGTACAGGGGCGTGCATGCAGAGACCGGCGAGCAAGTAGCGCTCAAAGAGATTCTTCTGCACAATGTACGGGACGGCATGCCCATCACCGCTTTACGAGAGATCCGGATCCTCAAAAAGCTCCAGCATCCCAACGTGATCAAACTTCTCGATATGGCGGTCGCTCGCAAGGACAAGGACCGCCGCAGGGCCACGTTCTCGATGGTTACACCATACATGGACCATGACCTAGCAGGGCTGCTGCAAAACGACCGCGTGAGGCTCACGATCCCCCATATCAAGTGTTATATGCAGCAATTGCTCGAAGGTATCAACTACCTGCACCAATCAAAGTATATGCACCGCGATATCAAGGCCGCGAATATCCTTTTAGACAACAGGGGTCAGGTGAAAATCGCCGATTTTGGTCTTGCCCGCGAGTACCTGGAGGCTCCCCCGACCTTGAGTGGTGCCTCCCCTTCGACTACAAAGTATACGGCCACAGTAGTAACCAGATGGTACCGTCCTCCCGAGCTCTTGCTGGGGGAACAATACTATAGCACTGCAATTGATATGTGGGGAATTGGGTGTATTTTGGGCGAGATTTTTACTCGTAAACCCATTCTCCCGGGTCGAAGTGATACAGATCAGGTTTCCATTGTGTTTAAAATGATGGGGTCCCCTACAGAGGAGACGATGCCTGGGTACCAACGGTTGCCTGGTGCTCGTCTCGTGACGCCGTCTGTGGGTCCGCGTCAGTTTGAGCAAGCGTTTGAACATATTCCACCCACCGCCCGCGCTTTACTGAAACGGTTTTTGGATATCAATCCCATCACCCGGATCAGTGCCCTAGCGGCTTTGGAGCACGAGTTTTTTACTACTGGACCACCAGCGTGTACCAAGGAGAGCCTCCCCATTTATACCTCGAGTCATGAGATGGATGCTCGTCGTCGTCAGCAAAGTAATCATCAAAATCAAAATCACCGTGGCACCGCTGGCCTGCCAGACCGTCCACCCCGCAGAGAAAAGAGAAGAAGGAGAGCTCTCGATTATAAGATTCCGCGACGCCCAGCATTACATGGAATCGAGCTCATTGCACCGTATAGGCGTAACGAAGCGACGGTGCAGAGGCCCAGTTTGAATTATTAGGACTACGACAGCTCAGCGCTCCAGGCCCTAGCGCACTCTAATTAATATGCATTATGTCTCTATACTACTCAAATAGGCCTGGAAATCATATCCCTTTTCCTTGATGGGCAACAAGGCCACCAACGCATCAATCGTCTCATCCGAGAGCAAAGCATTCTCAAAGTCTTGACGCGTTACAATATCTTTGCCGGAGCTGATCTCTTGAAAGCTCTCGCGTACCTGCTTCAATGACATTTCATCATTAGAAATAGTCTTCATGTATACGATAAAATTGTGGAAACTCACATAGCCAGAATCGTCCTTTACCGCGTCGAAAACTTGGTCAAAAGTCTCATCGCTCGAGCCGAGTGATTTTAACGCGGCCTTGAACTCCTGCTGATCGAGTTTGTTGCGGTGGGTCTGGTCGCAGTGACGAAAGATGGTCTCAAACTCATCAAGGAGTTCTGGCGTGATATTGCTTCGTTGTGCAACAATTTGGTTCTCAATAAACGCGAGTTTATTAGCCACAGCGCGCTCGGCAAGCTTGAGCTCATACGATAGTTCGTCAAATGTGTATACCGTGTAGTCGTTATCCTCGATACCCAGCGCGTGGCAATTGGTGTCCAACTCTTTTAGTAGGCTCAATTCTTGCTTGAGAGGCGCCAAGGTCTCATTTTGCGATATAATCTCCACCAGCTGAGAGTCAAGGTCCCCTGCCAAACCTGAAACTTGGACTGTTACAGAATACAGCTGGGAAGCCAAGGAGTCTGCCTTGTTGGCGAATTTGTGGCGCAAATCATCCCTGACAATATGCAGTTCTTTTGCCAATCGCTTTACGTGTGAATTCTCGGCCTCCAGCAGTGCCAGCCACTGGGTATTCAAGGTTTGAGGTGACAGCTCCTGCGGGTTGTACTGCTTGAAACCATATGTGCCGAGTTTGATGCGAATGTTCCCGTAGAGCTGCAGCAGTTCGGACTTTTCTTTTGCCCATTTACGCTTTAAAACACCTTTATACTCCTTGACTTTGGCGAATTCGGCGCTGATGGATTCAAACGAGCCGAGCGAGCATTTGGACCATGTGGCCTGCTGTGCCGCTATTTGCTCGAGCAGCGCCTTCATTCTCGCTTCGTACTCGCGTCTCATGCGTAGCGCGACCGCCCACACGTCGCAAAACTTTTGGATCCGTCTACCAGCATCGTCTAGGCGATCCAGCGCGCTAAATGAATGGTACCAGTATGCCATTGTAGTAATCAACGATTTCTCATCTGCTCCTGCGGCGACATCACTGGCCTCCAACAGCATGGGGAGGCCCGCTTTTTGGGCTGCATCAAGAGCCAGCTGGATACATTTGAGCGGGTCGTCCTGGGGGATATCGTCAAACTCGAGCAAATCTGGACGGTAATTATCGATAATGGCGCACATTGCGAGGCCTGATTTCCACGATTTGGAAAAGTCATTGACCTCAATGTTGTAGAATCCTGCCTTGCGCTTGCACCACAACAACAGCCCGTCTTTGGCACTCTGGCCGTCTTGGTTGATATCATCCACCGTGAATTTCAGAATCAGTTGCCAGATAAGCCCCAGGATCATCTTGAGGTTCCCGTCGACGATATCTGGGGCACCCACCAGGTCGGTGTTGACCCGATTGCCCTCGAGAAGGTCCAGCGCGAGCTGTACATTTTCGTAGCACTCGAGGTATTTGGGGTTCTGGTGGTATTTCCCGACCTTCTGCCCTGTTATTTGCTCAGTTAAAAGACATAGCTTCACCCCAGTACATAGATCCTTGGACAGATCACTTATGGGGCAATCCACTAGAAATATATTGCACCATCGAATGAATGCGGTATGCTGAGACTGAACCCAATTGGCGACCATCCGAGCGTGTCAATGAGTTGTGTGGAGATGTGGAGATGTGGTGAATTTTAAGGATGTGGTGCTAGTGGTGGGCCCCCCTTTTGTGGCTGGCCCCTGGTGGGACCCCCCTCGGTGATGACCACTATCACGGTTCGGGTGATAAAATCTTTTGAGTACAGGACGGTCAAAAACTATGTTCTTCACAACCTGGACCTGAGTAACATGACCTGCCAGGACCTGCTTGACCAAATCAAAAATCAGGTGGCCACAAATGGTGCATTCCGACCATACCGCACCGTGCAGCTGGATGCATTCAAAATTTATTGGTATCCTCACATGACCAAAACACAAAACCTCAGCATCAACCTGGATAACCCAGAATGGTTGATAACTGATATGAGTACTCCTCTAGGGGATTTGAATCTTGTTAATGAGAGCGAGTTGAGTGTATTTAATTTGCAAATGTATAGAGATTACGAGGCCAATCCTGTTCAAAAGTGGGAGTGAGGGAGTGTACCAAAATCTTTAGGCACAGGTGCAATTGCTCAATTTTTAGCGTCTAGAGACGCATTTAGATATGTAATGTGCTATAGATTCAACTTGTAGACAAGGCAAGGCGCAATCAGACTGCCCCATTATAAACGTTTTCTAAGCGTCGCATCGGTCTTATCGCTCCTATCGTTCCTTTCACTCTCGCCTGCCCTCGATACCGACGTGGAGCCTTCAAGATGCTCTAGAATGGTTTCGACCGCTTCAACCTCAGGTTCATCACCTCGAGGCTCGTCCCCTTGCTCATAAAGCGTCGCTGATTCAGAATCCTCTGTTTTACCCACATCAGGATCGGTATAGTCGGCTTGATCGGCAACAGGTGCTGTGTCGGGGACCAGCTCAGCGGTACGGACCCACCGACGGCGGCGAGTGTACTTGGAGTAAGTGGGTTCGGCACTGGGCTTTTTCCAGAGATTGTCATAGTAGACATAGCCGTCACTCTCGCCGGGGTCGGGGGTGAACCGGACTTTTGACCGCGGTGCAAGGGCACCCTCGTTGCTCAGGTCGACGCGCCAGGACTTGTCCACCCAACGCCAATGGAGTCCAGTACCTTCAGAATCAGGCAGCTGGAACACCTCAGGCGAGTTGCTCTCATTGAGGAACTCATCAGTCCATGGCGTACGCTCATACGACAACATGTTTGAAGTCCAGCCAATACCGAGCCAGCACCGCTGGTTCTCGTACAACACATAGGTAAACTTGACATTTCCATTAGCAGCAGTAGCAGTAGCAGTAGGGGCAACGGGAGTAGAGGTAGGCTGTGTCCAGGCCCGGCTAAAATCGATGCCAGTGGTGTAGAACACAATGATGCGGACCAGTTTCCATCTCCAGAGAATGGAGCGGGTCACGCGGGCCCAAAGCGAGTGCCATGTAAGCACTGCGCACCCAGCGATTGTGAGCAGCGTACGACCCGTCAAGTACCAGGCGATGATAATGTAGAGCGGGGTCATAAAGATGGCCGCAAACAAGAACCGCGTAATATCGGTCTTTGTGAGGTTTAACGAGGTCAGCGGCTCGACCAGTAAGTTGGCCCTGCGGCTTAGGTTCGCCATACGCTGGGTAATGACGTCCAAACTCGGGTGTTCCTCGACTTTGCGATTGCGGCCAGAGATGACGAGGGCGCAACAAATGGCGGCACCAAGATGCCCAAAGTAGCGGATATAAATGTCAAAGAAGCGGACCAGAAAACACCAAAAAACAACCAGCAGAAAGCTCTTGTAGGGGTCATCGTCCGTCCATGTGATTAGCCCGAGTGCTCTGTCGGCGGCGCTAATGAACGGGTATGCCTGCGACAATACTTTAGTGATTGCAGGGGGTGTAATTGCCAGTAGTGAGCTCGATGAGACCGGCAACGCCTCTGTTGTAGGGGCAAACGATGCAAACGTTGGCATTGTGGGGAGTGTGGGGTAGTCAGCGCATGTGAAGGCAGAGGCTGGAGGTGAAGGTGAGGGTGAGGGTGAGGTTGCAGGTTGCAAGCAGGTTAGAGGCAAGATGGTTGGCTAGTTGTAGCTGGATGATGGCGGGATAAGACAGTTGTGAAGCAAACGTGGAGCCGACGTGGGGGCAGGCATGGAGGTGGCTCTTATTGTATTTTTTGTCTATAATTTTATAATGTATTTTAGTCTATGCCTACACCTAGTCTACTCCTAGTCTAAAGCTACGCCAATTGACTATCCTGTAACTCCAAAACCTTCTTCAAGTCACTAAACTTGAGAATCGTCAAGTACCCCCTGGGCTTGATTCCGAGGTCCTGAAACGCCCTCTTTGCATCAGAATTGTCAATTGGAGTCTCAAATACAAACGAGTCAGACGCCAACGCAAAGTCGGCCATAAACTGGTCCTCAATGTGGTAGAAAAACACCTCCTGTTGAGCCTCGCGGTGCTTGCGCTTAGGCTCCTCGGTATCAAGAGTCGACGCATGCTCAGTGTATCCGCGTGAGGGAATCACAATGTAGTCGTATGAGACGTTTTCTTCCTTGAGCTCCTCCAGCAAGATCTGGTACAGAGGGGCGACAATCTCGTGCGGCATATTGAGCAGACGCTCTGAAAATAAATATCCCACAGACTTTTTGCCGGCAAAAATCTGGCGGAGGGCGCGATTGAGCTCAGGGGTCCCGGTTGTGCGCTCGATCCAATAATTTTTCATGTCCTTCAAAACGGGTCCGTCGGGGCACAGCGAGAATAGAGCAAACGGATCCGACTCTTCTCCCTCGGTTTTGATGGTGGAGCCCACTCCTTTGGCGATAATGTAGTCGCTGAGCTCAGACAAGTTGAACTTGGTATTGTCGACATCAAACAGTTGCCGCAAAAGGTGCTTGATGGAGAGGAAATCGTTTTCCGAGACGTTGAAGAAATCGAAATCGACATCCACGGTCTCTTGCATATCTACATCAGGGGTATCCTCTGTTTCTTGGATCGATCTTTTCATGATCAGTCAGGGTGTGGAGTGGAGGGAGAGAAATCAGGTTTTGATCGATTAAGGACTGGGCAGGCGATGTAGGGTCCATAGAGTGAGTCAAATAATGAAATAGATGTGGGCTACTGATGAGCTAGTGCGGCCGCAGGTGGATGTGAATGTGGAAGAGTACTTCGGGCCGATTTAGCCCTTGACCACCCTGAGCTCAATCGCTATCTCAACCTGTCATCGATGCATTATCTAGTTATAGTTCATTATTTTATTAAGATGCTGGTCGTCGCTGAATTCGCTAGTAGCGGTCGCTGATCACTGTGGCCTCTTTGACGCTCTCCTACTTTCTGGGCTTGGTGCTCACAAACAACATCATAGGAGTAAAGATCTTCTCGCGGCCACCATTCACAAGATGGATAGCTGCCTGCTCCAAAGCGGCAGTCACCTTCTTGGATCCCTTGGGTGCAATACCAACCTTCTCCAGCAAGCCAGTCAACTGAGTGGTGACAACACGACCCAAGTTGGAGGTGCGGGCAAAAGTAAACAGGTCACCGGCAGTCTGTACAAAGCGCCAGTCACCAGCAAGGGGGTAGTACCAAGGGATCTCGTCGTCGATATCGGCTAAATCCTCCTCGACCTGGACCTCGAATCCGACGTTTTTGAGCGCCTTGCGAGCAACATCCACGCCGTACATTTTGGGGATACCATCACCAATCTCGATGCCGTAGCGAATCTCACGGTGATAAGCATTGGACTCGTCAAACTTATCGGTCATGACCCACTCGTAAACTCCAAAAGTTCCGCCGGGCTTGAGCACGCGGTAGATCTCAGAGTAAACACCTTCCAAAACGGGGGCATGGACGGTAGCCTCGATAGCGTAAACAGCGTCAAAAGTGTTGTCAGCGAAATCCATCTGCATGAAGTCGCCCTTGGTCAGCTTGATCTTGTCGCCAAGACCGTTGCGCTGAGCCCAGTTGTTGCCACGGGTGATTTGGTAGTCGTTGTTGTTGATACCAACAATCTCGACGCCAGCAAAACGGGCAATCTCGCGTGCGGGACCGCCAATGCCGCACCCAACATCAAGCACCTTCATGCCGGGCTTGAGGCCCATGCGGGATGCAAGGTAGTGCTCGTGGCGCGCAGTGGCCTGCTTGAACGCCTCGCCCTTGTAGTAGCGGGAAAAGTGGAACGAGGAGCCCCAACCGTACTCATAAAAGTCAGTCACCAAGTTGTAGTAGTGCTTGGTGAGCTCGGCGTAGTCTCCGAGACGTTGAGTCTCGTCATCGCTAGTTTGCGTCTTGGAGTCGCGCTCCCAGTGCTTGAAGTAGCCATCGACAGCGGCGGCGTGCGCATCCTTGTTCTTGGCGGCCAGCGAACCAAGTCCAGAGGCCTCGGCACTACCGTGCAGAGCTTTGGCGAAATCTTGGTCCTTTTCGTACTGCTTGGGGGCAAGCTTGACGTTCTCTGTTGAAGAAGACATGGGGGAGTTGGTACAAAAAGAGCGGGTTGAGAAAATCAAAGGTGGTCGTGTCAGCTATTTTATTCCACTCGCGCTCACAACCCTAGCCCTGCATCTATCTCGGCATTAGACGCGTTCAACACGTTTAGTGACGGTTGTTTTGTTACTGTTTAGATGGAATCAGCATAGCTTATCCGGAGAAATTGTTCTAGTGCCAGCATACTTGTATTCACCAGCTCTAAGCCCCACTCGTATCGTATTCGTATAGATACGGTTGAGCTCGCGTAAGTCGTGGTCACGTGCGTGTATTCACGTGATCGCCCCACATTTCACTCAGAGTACGTGAAAACAGACCCGTAGGTTAACCGAGCTAATGAAACTCGGTGGTGGGGGAGGGGGAATAGTGCACAAGGTTAGCAATTATAGTATAGCATCCATAGACAAGCCATGGTCTCGATATCAGTGGCCAAAGTGTTCAGCTTAGGCCCAATTTGGTCCAGCCAGCAAGCGTCAAAAGATTATCCTGGCCAGAGACGGACTGGAGGCTGGTTTGTTCACGATCAGCCAACAAGTCGCGCGTGCTTCTCGACAACATAGCGGCGGCGCTTGCGTTTATGATTCTAACAAAGTATCCACACTGTAACATATAATAAATAACTAGCTAGATTTAGACTTTTTCCTGGATTCTTCAACCTTGGACTCGCGATCGCGCTTACTTTTCGTGACCTTCTTGTCGCCATTCTTTGATTGCTTCATTCTGTTAGTCTTTTCTGTCTTCACTTTGGTGCTCTTTTTAACCACCGCTACCACAGCGACGGAATCATTCGCGCTATCATTACCCGATAGGTCCACGGGGTGAGGAACAATGGTCTTTAGAGGCCGTTTTCTCGTGTGTATAGGGACAATGGCAGAATCATTCGCGTTATCATTACCAAAGAGGTCCACGGGGTCTGGAAGAATGGTTTTTGGAGGCCGTTTTCTCGTGGGTACAGGGACAATTGCGGAATCATTCGTGCTACCGTTACCCGATGGGTCCACGGGGTGAGGAACAATGGTCTTCAGATGCCGTTTTCTCCTGGGTACAGGGACAATGGGGGAATCATTCGCGCCATCATTACCCGATGGGTCCGGAAGAATGTTCTTTAAAGGCCGTTTTTTCCCGGGTACAGGGACAATGGGGGAATCATTCGCGCCATCATTACCCGATGGGTCCACGGGGTGAGGAACAATGGTCTTCAGATGCCGTTTTCTCCTGGGCACAGGGACAATGGCGGATTCATTCGAGCTATCATTACCCGATGGGTCCGGAAGAATGTTCTTTGAAGGCCGTTTTTTCCCGGGTACAGGGACAATAGGGGAATCATTCGCGCCATCATGACCTGATGGGTCCACGGGGTCCGGAACAATGGTCTTTAGAGGCCGTTTTCTCCTGGGTACAGGGACAATGGGGGAATCATTCGCGCTATCATTATCCAATAGGTCCACGGGGTCCGGAAGAATGGTCTTTAAAGGCTGTTTTCTCCTGGGTGCAGGGCTGGAAGGGGCTTCCAAAACAGAGGACTGGTTGGCAAGCAAAGACGAATCATCGCTCTGACTCAAGTTCCTGTGATTGGCTAAAGAGTTCCGTGGGGTTGTACGAGGTGTGGATTCCACTTTAGCAAGTATCGAGCTCACATCGAGGTTGAGCGCAGGGGCTTGCATATCATCATCTGACGAGAGGTCATTGAGAATCGACGGTACTTTGGGTGTGCCAATGTGGGAGCTTGCGCGTGTTTGAGCTGCAGGTGTTTGGGCTGCAGTCTTCTCGGACTGTAATTGAGTTTTATTCCAGGGCACTTGCTCGGGCTCTTCCATCTCGACCTCGCTATTTTCCACCTCATCCTCATCCTCAGCTTCAGCATCGCCAACACGCGCAACAACAAGCGCCTTGATCTTCTCAAATCCAGCCAACAAATTCTTGAGTATCAGCTTGTGTTTACGCAAATAATTGCTGTTTTCAATTAACTCTGTGGCCAGCTCAATCATGGTATTGAGCTGCTTGACACTGCTGCAATCGTTCACGGCGATCTCCTTAACCAAATCAAAAAGGCAATCAGCATACTGATCGTATACCCGATAAAACGTCATATCGGCCCCCGAAAGCGTGCCTCCATTATCGCGATTGACAGCCTGAAACGCGGCTGTTTCCTTCTCAACTTTGGGGTACACTTGCGCGAGCTCCTTGAGGAAAGAAATCATTACTAGCGCATGACTATTGTGGTTTGGAACCTCGCCGTTTCTGGTATTGTTAGACCAGGTCAAGTAGTTTGAAGTAGCACCTCTAAATCGAGTAAAGAAGCTGTTAATTTCGTCCAGATCTAGCTTAGTGCCTGGCTCTTCAACCTCACCGTGGCGCGAATCGTCATAGGCACGCCATTTGCCCTGCTCTATGATCACATACTCAAGGTCAGCTTTGATGGCATCGAAAACGGCCGAAGGGAATATTTGAGCAATTGCAGCAGCATTATCGGGAACGCGGTGGTAAAAGGCGAAGAAGAACTCCAGCGTCTCCACCACAGAGTAAGTGATACTAAACGTATCGTGGCTCTTAGGCGACCGCTCGGACTCAAACTGCTGGTAGTACAGGCGCACGAAAAGTGCCAAAATATTGTCTTCATGTGGTGCCCACACATCGCCAAAGACGAGTTTGGCAGCAGCACTACAACAGATAGACTGGAGCTCGGGATCCTCGTCATTTTTAAGCCCCTTCGTGAGGATTGCAGAGCAACCAGCGTAGAGGAAATTACCTTCGAGCATGGCATCGCAGATGATTTGCAGAATGTATCGCCTCTCGTCCCACGTCTCGGGTATTGGTCGCGTGATTTGGATCCGGGCAATCAGCTTCTTGAGATCGCTTGCTGCTGCGCTGCTAGGATGGACCCGAGAAAGTTGGAGGCGATAGTTTTCGATGTCCTCGTCCATTTCTGTCTTTTTCTCGTCAACTTCTACCATCAGCTCATTGTACCTCTTCACCATAATCTGGACCAAGTTTGGTGCTTTTGCCGGGAAAGCAAGGGCCAACAACCCCATCAGCTGCATACATTCAGCTGCGGTCTCGTTTTTCCGTGGCCTGCCATCTTGATTAAAGCAAAGAAATACCGGGGCACTGAAATCGCTATAAATGTTTTCGTGTCGGTTGATATCAATGTGCTTGACGTTGGATAAGATCGCCTGGAGCATGGTGAGCTGCGCGTCCCACCGTTTGTCCGGCTCCATGTGTGGACTGATACTGTCGAATAAATCCCGCACAATTTCAAGAAAAGACGAGTCATCCATGACGAGTTTCCGGAGTATTTTAATCAAAAGCGTTGAGTTGGGGCCCACATCCCAGATATAGCACAGTGCCGTTTCGACATGACTTTTGAGCCGCTCGTGTATGGCGCTTTCCATGTTATAACTGTACGAAATCGCGTGCAGCAGCTGGCTGTAGATGTAGTCATTGGTGGCCTTGATATCGTCGAGTTCCATGCTTTCATCACTTCTGGATGAGAGAATTTTGGACTCGAAAAACCCGATTGTAAAAGTAATGAGGTCGTTAATATCTGGAGCGTCGTCAATATTGAAGTTTGCGGTAGGAGCTCTTGGGTTGGGCACGTAGTAGCGTTTACAAATGAGACGAATGTAGGTAGCTTTCTCCGGCGTCATTGCGTCGACAAGGGGGGCAATTGCCAGTTTCTGGGCTTCGCTCATCAACATTTTGGCACTGGAGTCTTCGGTGTCTTGTCTATGACGATCTTGGGTGTCTTCCTGCGTGGCCATCTGACTCTTTGCTGGAGCTGGAGTATCACTCATCACTGCGGGGCAGCGCACCCATTCAGAGGCATCTTCCTTGAGAACAGTGGGATCATCAAACAGCGACATCATTGCATCTTCTTTAGCGAGCGGGAGAGTCGATCTTTGCTGTACTGAATCGGCTCCCAGCATCACATCAAACTCTTTGAGGAGCAGCAGGAGGCCATCACTGTAAAATAAATCATCTTTTCCTTTTCTCTTGGGTAGCCACGACTTGATGAGATCGAGGGTAGCCTTACGCACAGTGACACCATCACTGACGCCTCGCAGCACCCGATTGGTGAGAAAGTCCTGGACCTCGTTATCTAGAGCTACACGATCCGCGCCCCATTTGTTGATGCTATGAATGGACACATTGCATGTCTTGAGAATCGAATAAGCAGCGCTTCGCACGGCCGCAGAGCTATCTCGCACACAATTGAGGACCCCGTGGAGATAATCAAACTCGTCCTCCATGATGGTCGGGATACCTCTAACGACTGGCCTGAGAATCACCTCGTTCATATCGGTTTCCTCGGGTAACTTATCGCGAGGCAGGTACTCGAGCTCCACATTGTGGTCGCCCTCCTCTGAAACCTGTTTCCAGTGCTCTCTCGTTGCGGCATCATTGGCTGGTTTTGGCACTTCCTCGGGTTTCATCTCGTTATGATTTTTCCGAAGAGCTCGCAAAGCTCTAGCACGGCACGCACCCGAAGGATCCGAACGGCTCAACAGCTCAAATGTCCCGGTAACGTCCTCGCCTAGCTCTTCGATCGCATACCCGGACCTAAGTGACACGATTGCCATCATTCTGATGCTACTATCGATATCTTTGCATCGGTCTATCAAGTATGGCAGGACTTGCTCGCGTTCTTGCTCCAAAAACTGGCCAATCTCCCGGCACAAAAGCAGGTCGTGCAAGAACCTCATGAAACGTTTGCGATGGGTCCGGTTGCGCACCCTGATACCCTTTGCAACAAATTCAAAGATGTTCCGGATGAGGTCCACGTGTTTTCGCCCTGTTCTGTCGGCCTCTATGATGGTCTCGGCAAGGTGCGCAAGGTACTCGACGCAAAATCCGGCCATGAGGTTAATGACGGGGGTATTTTTCGGGGTTCCCACCGCAATAAGAATCGCGTCGCAGAACGCGGCCTGGAATTCAGCTTCTTTACGGTCATGGAGGGCTTCTTCGTGAGCGGTACGGATCATAAACACGTTCGCGTCGTGTAGTGCGCGGGTTTCTCGTCGAGAGGTGCAGTCCTGCATATCATTTAAATCCGCGAATAGCTTTTCGAATTTCCTTCCCGCGGCTGTTGCGCCCAGTTCTGTGGGTGGGGGTGTGTCCTCCGGTGCATCTTCTAGTTCAGAGTCCCAACTGGCTTGAGTTCGTGATGAATGTGGATCGTTTGGTTCAATGCGCGTAGATTGGCGCGTTGGCGGTTGCTGTGGCCGTACGCGCGGCATGTAAACAAGAGTGGTAGTGGTGGTGGTGGTGGCGGAGAGGCGGCGATTATTGTGAGATATATATTCCTAACCCTATCTAGTGCACTTTAAATGCGCTAGCACAAATAGCCCGTTTACGCAAATTAAACCCATCCTTGTTACATATCTCGGTATACTTGGGTCAACCTTAGGTCTTACCCGCATTCCCTTGCATTGCATCTGCTTTTTATCTCACAATTATGGCAAGGTGGCGTACAGTGGCGTACAGTGGCGCTGAATAAATCGCGTAGCCAGTGTGGCACTGGTCACTGAATAATACCAACCTAGTATCAACACATTAAACCCCAAAAACATCTCGTTGTTATACACCTTACCTCAGCTCTCTCTTCATACTCCCTTCATCCTCGCCATCAAAAAAATTAATTTGTCAGCAAAACTTTTCATGAGCCAAGTCCATCGATGCCGTTTCTTGGGTGCACAAGATTCCCATGTAACCACAATGGCTTTTAATTATACTAGCCCCGGCAAGGACCAGTCTGCCAGTCATAGCCTGCGTCTGGCTGCCGGCAGATCAAACGGTAGTATCGAGATCTGGAACCCTTTGCAAAACTGGAACCTCGATCTCGTCTTGGAGGGCTCCAAAGACCGAAGCATCGAGGATCTTTGCTGGTCCCCTGACCATCTTCGTATTTATACAATCGGTGCCACCGAGAAAATCTCAGAATGGGACCTGCAATCAATGGAGGCCGTCGCCCACCATGACGCATATGCTGGGGTTATTTGGGCCATTCAGCCGAGCCCCAGTGGCAAATACCTCGCCGCGGCATGCGAAACCGGTGTTATTGTCATTTTCGACATCAGCAATGGGTTTGAGTTTGTCAAGCGGCTCCCTTCTGCAGATACTTCTCTTGCATGCCTCAGCTGGTTAAAAGACGACTCACGTATTGTTGCGGGTGGTGCTGATGGTCGTCTTAGGGTGTGGGATGTCCCATCGAGTCGGATTATTGCCACAATGAAAGTGGACAAGTCCAAAGGCCCCGAAAAGACGCTTGTTTGGAAGGTAATGAGCTTGCCCAACGCCAACCAGTTTGTTTCTGGTGATTCTAATGGCTTTATCAAGTTCTGGGACGCGGAAACTTTCACACTTCATCAATCTTTTGAAGCCCACCCGGGCGACGTATTGTGCCTCGTTTCAGATTCCGCTGGCCGCAGTGTGTTTAGCTCTGGACTCGACCAAAAGATTATTTGGTTACGCATGACCGATCTCAAACACAAGAGGTGGAGCCTCATGTCTAGCAGGACGGCTCACACTGCTGATATTCGCTGCATGGCTAGTTACGAGGCCAAGAACGCTAGCCTCTTGGCGAGCGGGGGCCCTCAAAAACAAATCGTCGTTAATAGTATTTCTGATTTCGATCAAAAGCGTCACCACAAATTGGCGATTCCCACAACCGGCGTGGCTACAACCTCAAATCTAGTATACACTTGGGATATGCTCACAGTGTCTATATGGCTACTCGAAGAAGGTAAGAAGCGTAAAATTGGCGAAATCAATGTGGGAGATGAAGAGTATATCACTGCTTGCGCCATCAACAAAGATCTCGGCTTGGCCGTCGTGGGCACCCGTCACACCGTCAAGATATTTGAACTTCAAGGCTTGGCATCTGAGAACCGGTTAACGGATGTGAGCCGCCGTACTGAATCACTTATCAGGGCCTCTGATGGTATTTTTTGGTGCAGCTTCACCGGCACTAGACTCGTGTACATCAACTTTGACCAAGAGCTACATGTACTTGATTTCGCAAGCGGGAAAGGGTTCGAGATTGAACAAACCAATCTCGAGACCATCAAAAGCACCAAGATTGCATACATTAATAATGCCAAGTTTGCCAGCATCTCGCCCAACGGCAAGGTTCTGGCGATTTGTCGTCAAAACAACTTTGTGGATATCTATGATCTGCCCAAACTCGCATATGTCGATACCTTCCCACGCCCGGGTGAATGCATCACTGCAATGACATTCAGAGACGACAAAAAGCTGGCGGTGGCCACCGTTTTCCAGAACGTCTACGAGTTTAATGTGCCGTCCATGTCTCTGACCAGCTGGTCCAAGCAGTATTCTCGCTATCTGCCTTTCAAGCTAACCCAACAGCCGCACAATGTTTCTGGGTTGTTTAGTGATCCTGTGGATAAAAACCGGTTATGGTTGTATGGCAGCACCTGGTTAGCGTACCTCGACATGAACACCAGCCGGCCGTATCGCAACCAAAAGCGCAAGCATGAAGAGGAGGAAGAGGTCGAGATTAGTGAAAATGATCAAGCTCCTATTTTCTGGTTGACACACAAGTACAACCCGATTTTGTATGCATCGCCTTTTGAAGAAGGGATTCTTGTTTCCGAGCATCCGGTAGAGAATGCATCAGCTCTTTGGAGTCGATCGATCAAGTTTTAGCATGGGTGGGATGGATCCGTAGTAGCATTGACAAGGCTCGGAAGCTCGATGCACTCAAGCCACCTGCCTAACCCGGCAACCGGCTCACGAGTCTTAACCCTGAATCATAATTAGGTATATAATGAGTGAATATAAATACTTAAAGGCCGCGCTCTGTGCCCCGGAAAGCACCTCTCGAAAGCCGGGTGGTATCCGCTAGATAAGAGTCGGGTAGCAAGCGGGTTTGGGGCCCATATCAGTGCTCTTGTGGGTCTGCCATATCAAATACATTCATATTCCATCGAAATCCCTGAGATTCAATCACTCGCAGGGTCAGCTTTGGAGCACCATCGGCCGTCCGGCCCAGAGACTGGACGGTGACTGTTTCCTTGAGCATTGAATCGGCAAGAAAAGAGGATCTTCGTCTAGAACTCGACTTGCGTCTTGGTTGAGAGGCCATCAAGAAGAAAGAATCTAATGTTTCGTATAAGGTAATCTACGCTATTTACAATGCAGCACCCTGCTGCTCCTCGATCATGCGTTGGTGCTGCTCAAGGACTTCTTCGGTGCTGGCTTCAATCTGGACGCCGAGGCCCATTTTAGTGGCGTTTTTGGCATAATCAACCTCAGATGCAAACATCATTGTGAGCATGGGCAAGACACGACGCTCAAGCAACACGCTAGCTTTGCCTTCGCTATCGACTTGGCCGCGGAAAATGGACTGGCGGAACTCGTACTTGGCACCCAAAGCGGTGGAGCCCTGGATGGTGGGGGCACCTCCCATGAGCATCGCCTGTTGGTTACCGAGTCCAATGCTGGTCTCGATACCGGCCTCGGACTTGTCGGTGAGTTTACGCCAGAACGAGGCGGTGACAGACCCAGAGGCTTGGAGTTGAGCACTAGCAATCCAGCTGGGAGTAACGTAGCGTCCATAGTAACTAACACCGCTCTCGGGAGGGTAGAGGGGGCTCTGACGGCTGTAGACAGTCTCAAGACCGACAGACAAGCTGGGAGTCAAGGATTGGAGGATGGAACCAACAACGGCGCCAGTGAAACCGCCCTCCAAAACGCTGGGGTTGACGCTCTTGAAGTTGATGCTAAAGTCTGGTCCAAGCCAATCATGCTCGAGCTGGACCATAGTCGGCTGCCCATCGGCGATCTGGAAACGAGCGCTGCTCATGTTAAAGGGGGACCAAGCAAGGTTGGCACGACCAGAAAGAGCACCACTAGACTCGAGATTACCTTGCAGCATGATGCGATCATGGCTAAACATGGCACCAAGGGCATAGGGAGGAGAGTACTGGGACCCAACCGAGAGCGAATGGGTTATTGAGAAAGCGGGCATCAAGCTAAAACCCTTGGCAATATCCGCACGCAGGCCAGTGAAGAAGTAATTGGTGAGAAACACGTCCTTGGAGACCTCCTTATTGATGTTCTCGATGGTTCCCGGCTGGGGCAACCCGAGGGCAGCACGACGCTCACTGATGGCACGAGTGGCATCTTGAACATAAGCCAAAGGTTTGGCCCAAGTGGGCACAGGAGCAGGCGTAGGATCGGCTGGAAGCTCAGCGACTGGGGCTTTCAACATTGACAATTTTTCAGTTGAATCTGAGTAATGGGCGGGAGGTCACGTGGGCTGGGAGGGAGGAGCTGGGGGATGGAGATGGAGCCGAAGCCGGAGATTGATCTATTAAATGGCTTGAAGTGACTCGACAGCTGCATGTCCAATTGATCATCAGTCGTCTTGTCATTATTCGACTTGTCATTGGTCGTCTTATCATTCGTCTGTCACTAGTCGCCTTGTCATTCGACCTATCACTAGTCTTATTGTAGCTTTGTTTTATTTACATTCATTCAATTAGATTACAGGACGCTCAGTGTCAATGGACCTTTGGCTGGCTGCTCAATGACCCTCAACTGACTGCTCAGACCCATCCTGCCCATTGCTGATGGATCCTCTACCCCCACCTACTCACTCATCCACCGTTTGCGCATATTATTATATTCCAGCTTCTCTATCGCCTGCATCTTACTGGCTAAACTCTCTGCACATATACTGCTCGCCAGCTCCTTGTATAGCTGCTTTGCTTGAGAAACTTGGAACCTTACCGGCCCAGCCTCGTTATAAATATCTTTAGGACCCTTTTCAATGGATTTATTCACCACAAACGTCGACAACTCGAGAACATCAAACTCTTCAAAGTGCTTGAGCGCAGCATCCACCTTATCCCAGTTGATCTCCTGTTCCCCTTCTACAAACGGCGTCCCCGTGGTGTTGCTGGGCGAAACTGTGTTGAGGGCAGGCGTTTGGCCGGGAGTGTTGAGCGCAGGTGTGGCCGTGGGGCTCACTGCCCTTGAAACCGTTGGTGTATTGTTCATAAGCGGAGTCGAGGGGAGGATAGAGCTGGGTCGAGCTGAGTCGAGCTGAGTTGTGCTGGGCTGAGCTGGGTTGAGCTTTTAGATTTAAATACGTACTAGAACTGGTCAGCTGTTGACCTCAGGCTACCTCAGGCTAACCGCCTGGTAAGCACCTCTGCAGCATACCATGCTTTAGGTTCCGCTCATTCATGGTATAATTACATGCAAATAAATAAATAAAAAGGTCTACACCTAAAACACACGCTTGCCAAGCTCCTTGAGAGACTTGATAAACTCTTCCCAGCCACCGCGAGCCGCATCGCTATTCTCCTCCAAACGGCGGAGCAAATAATCCTTGGTCTCATTAACAGGTCCCCAGGGAACGTATTTGATCACTTTGCGGTTGCTGGCAGCGAGCTTCGCACCGAGGTCCTCACGCATGCCCAACAACTGGCCAAACACGACCGACTCGTCCTTTTCGAAATCAAAACCAAGGGGAGCCTCACGGGAAATACGCTGGTCAACCATATCAATGGAGGCCTCGTTGTGGGAAGCAACAATCAAGCGAGAAACGGCAGTGGGTTTGCCGGTCTTCCAACCCTCGATGATCTCGTCGAGCATCATGTTGCAGCCAGTGTTGTAGCTGAGATCAGTGTCTTCCTGGGTATCGCAAATAACCCCACGGTCAGGCTCAGAGTGGATATAAGCACCACGCACGAGCTTCATGGCGACCTGGTAGTTGTGGAGTTTGGCCTGCTCAATCTCGTACTGGAGAAGAGGCACGCCCTCTTTAAGATACATTTGCAGAGTTCCGGCAACAATGACTTTACCGTCGCGGTTGAACTCCTTCATCATCTCGCGCTGAGCGGCGTAAACACCGTCCTGGAGCCACTTTTTCTCAGCATCGAAAACAATGACAGAAGAATCGTTGCCGTGCTCAACAGCATACTGGCAAATCTCACGGCACTTGGCCAGGTACAGCTGCCACTTGGTAGCGTACTCGGGCTTGTTGTAGTTGGCCAAAATATCAGTGGCACCTTCCATCAAACCGGTGGGCTTGAGGGCAATGTAACCGCTAGCGGGAGCGGTGGTGAGAGCACCAGACTCAAAAAGTTCACGGGCAACGTTGTTGTTCTTGACCAAGACCTCGGGAATCGACTCCTTAATGGTCTGGACAACAGACTCGAAAATGTTGCCAGAAAGAGTACCATCGGCATCCTCAACGGAATAAGAAAGCATCTGGTTGCCGATACCACGGTTGAGAAGCTTGCGGCTGTTTTCACGGAGCTCCGCAAAGTTTTCACCACCACAGTAGATGGGGAACACCATTTTCTTGATCATAAAGTTGGGGGTGTAGGGCATTGTCTTGATTGCCATTTGCAAGAGAACGGGGCTGGAGGTAACCAAGCTCAAAAGAGCGTAGGAAATAAGGTGGTCAGTCGGCAACTGCTCGATAAAGTTGTGGCCCTGCTGCTGCTGTTGCTGATGATGATGGTCCATTGGGAAAGCAACGGGAGGGCCGGGCATAGCACTTACAGCGGCCTGCCGTTGACGAGTAGAAGCGTGACGTACAAAGCGAGGAAAGTTGCGCTGCATTGATTTACTAAAAAAAATGGGGGAGCCATGAGAAAATATATATGCCGGCTATATGCACGATCCATGCAACACAAAAGAGTGGATATGCCTGAGTTTGGCCCGAGCAGGATTTCTGACCCGGGTCACTATCCCGAAACTGCTGATAGCGGGTGTAAAATCTATTAATATGAATTCTAATTGCCGGCCTCGGGACAGTGAGATTCACTATTTTGTTAAAAACTAATTTATTACTCGCCAATTCATCGTGGGCAGTAGTTATAGCCCCACCGCCACATCCAATTACTCGGGTCGCCATCGGGATGTGGCGTCAGTTTAAGGTCGAGGTACGTAGGTCTGATCCAATCGTGCGTATAACTGCTGGGACCTGGTTGGACAAAAAATATTGCGGGGTAAGATGGCAGGCTGGATAGTTTATAGATATGGTCAAAAGGCTTGATAGCATGATAGCAGAGCCTAAAAAGAGCCTAAAAAGATCAAATAGACAAACTAATATTGGAGCCAAATCATTAAAAGCCAAACTAATCCGGCCTTTTTGTTTTCATGTTTTTAGGTTGCCTCCCAACCAAAGTCTTGAAAAGTTCGGCAATGAGGCATGGCTACCTGTCGCGATAAATAGACCAAACAGAGAATATATAAACAAACATAAACTCAAATATGTTGTTGTTTTCCAAGTCGCCACTACAAAGCCACTGCCAAGACGCCGAGCAATCCCCATGGTACCCCGCAACAGCTGACCAGTCAATCACGAGGTCTCCCTACATATAGGTGTCGACAATTGGTCCATGGTACGTGGTACCGATTCTTCTGGGTACTTTGATGATGGAAGGAGACTACGTCCAGCCAGCTGTATTTCCAAAGAGTGTAGAACCTGCATCATGCACCTACCTGCCAGATTCTGCATATGATATGTACTCCATGATCTATGGCCTTTAACTACATATATTAAGATAATAAATGCTTCTATGTCATTTGGGGCTACCCAAAAGCCCCCGATAAGAGTTTCGGATCTGTAGGCGTAACGGTCTCTATTTCTCTAATGGCAGGCATTGGCGACCCTCCGCCTGGGAAAAAAGTTTTCTCGGTTGGAGTTGAGGTGGTGATGGTTGTAGAGAGATTTGATTGCTTGTAACGATGGATTGAAATGTAGTGGGTGTAGAGTTGGTGGAGCAGATGAATGGGTATCTTACATGTGTGTGTGTGTGTGTGTGTGTGTGTGTGTGTGTGTGTGTGTGTGACTTTGGGCCAACCACCGGTAAACCGCTGTGAATTTCTATTTAGGTTAAGGCGCTATATTATAATCTCGGTGACCATTGATTTGCTCTTTCTCACCCGACCCCGACTCCTGCTTATTCTGCCCAACTCTGGCTCAATCTTTAATCGAGCTCCCACCGCTCCCTATATAGGTGCGTTTCTGAATAAATAAGAAACTGATTCACCATTATGAAGTCGACGAATAGCTTCGGCCAGTGTAGCACTGATATCAATCTGTGTAATCTTGTCGCACTCGGCCAAACCACCATCCAGAGGTACCGAATTAGTACAAACGACCTTTTTTAGCTGGGACCGTACAATCTTTTGTAATGCATTCCCACTGAAAATACCATGAGATACAATGGCAATCACGTCTTTGGCACCATGTTGTATAAGGGTCTCGGCGGCTTTGGCAAGTGTGCCACAGGTATCCGCCATATCATCCACCAGAATACAGGTGCGATCTTTGACCAACCCCACGAGAACCATATTTGATACTTCGTTTGCTCTTTGGCGTTCCTTGTGGATAAGGGCAAGCTCCAAGTCGAGTCGGTCGGCGATATCAGCCGCACGTTTGGCACCACCAGCATCTGGAGAGACTACCACTGCATGGTTCATATCAACGTTTGCCTTAATCCAGTACTCAATGAGCGGTTCGGCCACCAGATTGTCCACTGGTACCGTAAAGAACCCCTGGATCTGGGGGGCATGCAAGTCCAAAGTCACGACATGATCGACGCCGCTGGTCTCGAGCATATCTGCCATTAATTTAGCTGTAATGGGGGCCCGTCCCTTGTCTTTTCTGTCCTGGCGAGCATAAGGGAAAAGAGGAATAATAGCAGTAATACGGCGAGCAGAGGCCTTGCGACAGGCATTAATCATAATCATGAGCTCCATAACAAAATCGTTGATATTTCCTTGGCCGGTTTGCAGGATAAACACATCTTCGTCTCTTAAATTTTCACCGCAAATGACTGCGGTTTCGGTAGAGGGCAAGCGAATGCCTTCGACGTTTGCCACTTTTGTACCTAGACGTTTTGCAATTGCCTCGGCTAGTTGTGGGTGAGAACTGCCCGCGATTAATTTAATCGAATTTACAGCCATAGAGAACGGAGATATATGAGAGAAAAATGATTAGCTAAGATCTACGGTTAATGGGGTGGGGGTTTCTAGGGATATGGAGCTCTGTGTTTTGATGGAATTATATGTTTGATCCAGTAATTGCTCGTCCTGCTCACCCAGGGGGCCCAGCTCTGGCCATACCCAGTGCTCCTGCATGGGTGGAAGGGTCCTTGGCTCAGTCAGCACTTGTGAATCCAGGTTTGAGATATCAACAAAGTTGTCGCTCACGTAGGTCATGACTGCGTCAATGTCGCGAGTTTTTGGTGTTTGTAGGTCCGGTGTTTCATTCTGGACAGGAAGTAGGGGTTCATTTTCGCTGGATTGATGGTTTCTACCTTTTAAACACGAGAGGCAGCAACCCATGGGGTAAGTGAGTGAGAAAGAGAGAGAGAGAAAGCGTGTGTGTGTGCACGTGTGGGAGTACGATTCGAGCCGGTCGTGAGCTGGTCGTGGAGAAGCAGTCAAGAGGTCAACGAGTGTCGCCGTCAGCAACCTCCCAACCCCCAGCTCCAACCTCCCAGCCATCACAGCCAGCTCCAAACCCTCCACCGCCTTCACACACCTCCATCCTCATGTGGGCTTCAGATTTACAAAGTAAGTACAACAACGCTCAGAAAACAAGCTAACAAGAAATGGGTGCTGGATTAACCGCGCTCGGAGGCATCGTGATGCTCTTTGGCGTCATCATGTTCTTTGATGCCAAGCTACTGGCGTTTGGAAACCTCCTGTTTATTGCCGGGCTGCCGCTAATCATTGGTATCAATAGGACCGTCGTTTTCTTTACGCGTCCGTCGAAAATCAAAGGCAGCATCTGTTTTATCGCGGGTATAGTGCTAATTTTGTTTAAATGGTCGTTTATTGGGTTTGCGTTGGAGCTTTTAGGGATTCTGTCTCTTTTCGGTGACTTTTTGGGCGTAATTCTCGCGTTTTTGCGGTCGTTGCCTGTAATCGGGCCGATTTTAAGGTCTCCGGCAATTGCGCCGTACCTTGATCGTGCTGCCAACACGAGGATTTTGCCTGTGTAGCGCGCGCGTGTGTTGATTGTGCGGTGGAGAGTTTTGGCAACCTCAATGGTCCATCAGTGGCTCTCCACCCTTCCTCAACATCCCAACTCTCCTAGCTATCAATCATTATTTACCTAAAAACCAGACTTTTTCAAATGATCAGAGATGCCATAGACAACCTTTAGAGCATCAGTAAGAGCAGCCATGTTGGCAGTACCCGGATAGTGCGCGAGGATAATCGTCTGCGCAGTCCGTACCGCTACAACACCGCTCTCGCCCTTTTTGCCCTGGATGGTCTCGTCATCCGCTTTGGTCACAATATACTTGTCGCCTTGCACTTTAAGACCAGCAGAGTAAAGGCTGTCACTGTCATCGAAGCCTTTGGCGATAACAGCAATCTCTTCGGCGGTGGGGGCGAACCCGGCGGAAATTGCCCAGACGTCGCCAGCACGGGAAAGAAGGGCAGCCTGGTCGACTTTGCCTGTTCCAGTGAGATTATCCACGTATGCTTGCCACGACATGTTTACTAAACAGACACAAAAAATGTGGTTGATGAAAGGTTAGAGCGAGACAGGTCGTGAGGGTTGCTAGGGGGATAAGACGAGGATGGCAGTGGGGGCTAATGAGGTGCAATCTGAGCAAGCCGCATGTCAGTCAACCGCATCTAGATGGTCAGTCAATTGACATTATACGTGAATTCACTATTTTCATCCTCATATCATGTGAGTTGTACTCACCTTTGCGCAACTTTCGGCCACCCGATATGCAGACGCATCGCTCGGATTCCCGCATGTGGTACGTTATAAAAGAGCAAGTTTTCTGCGAAAACACACAACTCTCATGTCTCTTGAATTCCAAAAGGGCTACCTTCCTCGTCACTCTGTTTATGCACTAAACGATCAGGCACCCGTCTCCGACGATAAGATCGTGGAGATCGTCCGCTTCTACGTTGAGCACACCCCTTCGGCGTTTAATTCGCAGACTTCTCGTGCAATTGTCGCTATTGGTGATAAGCACAAGCAGATCTGGAACGATATCGCCTACAATGCCCTCAAGGACAAGTTGGCGGCCAAGCCCGAGGTTTTCGAGCAGCAAACGGCTCCCAAGCTCGCTTCTTTTGCTGCTGGACACGCCACCGTCCTCTACTTTGTAGACGAGAACAAAGTCAATGAGCTCAAGGCCCAGTTCCCTTCTTATGCCGACCGCTTTGAGCAGTGGGCCGAGCACTCGAGTGGTGCTGCCCAAATCAACACCTGGAGCGCCTTAGCTTTGGAACAAGTTGGAGGAAACCTGCAGCACTACAACCCACTCATTGATTCTGCCATTGAGCGTGTGTTTGATGTCCCCAAGGGATGGCGCCTTGTTTCCCAGCTCGTTGTGGGCGGCATTGCCCAGCCTGCTCCTGTTCCCGAGCACCTTGACCCCAAGACCACTGTTTTGGTTGCCAAATAGATAGGGGTAGATAAGTAGAGATAAATCAAGCCAGAAAGAGCTAGTAAGGTGTCGTTCTAGGGCACCACAGAGGTATAGTCGCGGCTCCGATACACGGACCTGGCCAGACTGAGCATTGTAGCATGGTATCGAGCTGGCTATGCATTTACTTGTGCTATTTTCGCAACTGCTATGATCTCCCTCCTCTCCCTCCTCTCCCTTCTCTCCCTACTCACCCTTCTCTCCCTACTCACCCTTCTCTCCCTACTCACCCTTCTCTCCCTACTCACCCTTCTCTCCCTACTCACCCTTCTCTCCCTACTCACCCTTCTCTCCCTACTCACCCTTCTCTCCCTACTCACCCTTCTCTCCCTTCCATCTCGCTCCTCGTGTCCTGACTCGTTGCCCTTCTACCTGGATCATCCTACTGTTTTACCTTTGATCCCTCACTCCCCCCTTCCTTCCTACCTGACTCCCCACTACCCCGCTGGTCTCCTTGCAAACTCTGCTCTACCCATGCTCCTCTGTCCATTTACGTATTTTAAGATACATATCCGCAAGTGTAACGCATATAATTAAGGCCATGTATCTACGGATGATCCGAACTTTCCCCGGTCCTCCCACTCCTTCTAAATAGTCGTGCCCTCAACCAGCACCAAAATTTTGGCGTGGATCCCTCAACTGCACTCACTGCTGTATCAATCATATTGGGCTTCGAGTGGCTGCATATTAATGTGCATATGCTCATTTAGCCATTTAGGTTCTCCATGTTACAGATTGCTCGGGACGTTCAATTCCGAAATATGCGACACCGTGTTTTGGATTAGGACCTGTAAATAGCTACACACAGATATGAATTAGCCTAGTTCGCCACCACCAAGCGTAACGGGTCTCCGAGATTAAATTCTTTTTGCAGGCCCCTGCATATGTGCCAGGCCCTTGCCAGTTGCACTATATTTGTAGACGCAGGGGACAAGCATAGCAAGAGGGTCGAGCCATTCCAAGAAGCTGGGAAATAACCGGTAATGCCAGCCGTGACCAGCAGTGATCAACTAGCCAGTGATGAATCCCCGTGTGCCGAATTGTATTCCTCTCGACTTGCGTTTGTACTTGCGACAAAATTAAGCTTCTGATACTGATGATGCACTAGTCTCTCAAGGGGTAACAGGAACGTCGTTTCAGGATGGGACTATATTATGAGTCTGCATGTTTCGAGTATTTAGAATACATATTTTTACAAAGGAGACAAGAGGCTTGAGCGCAGGGCGAGTCTGCATGTGATTTTTTGTTTGTTTCTATATTTCGTAGATTTATGTTTCGGTATGCAAGGTAAACAGTGCAGCGTGATTGATAGAATATGAGAGTGCCTGAAGACTAACGGGAGGACCAAATACTGCCTGCCGGGGTATACGAGGGAACACCGAAGGACAAGTAAGGAACGTACCGTTGAACTCACAAGTCTCCGTTTAGACTCCCTCCCACCATAAGCTGGACACATCATCAACTTACCGACCTTGCATGCACCACCCGCATACCAGGGCCGTCTATGTACAACCTGCATACCAGCGACGTCTATCCATAACTCTCCTGACTCTTCATAAATAACCTAATGCAAACCTCTACCCTCAATAGATACTTTCGAACCTTTCTTTTGAGTACGCGAACTAGCCGCAAGCTTATTCTTCATTCTACGAAGCTGTGAATCATTGGGCTTCGACAACCCAGCAGCCGTATCAGCGTACGTATTCTGGGGCGCCACACGGTACGTTTCGCCTCTTGATGTGGGAATCGCTGCTCTGTTGCGGCGGTCGGCCATGTCTTCTGCTAGTGACCGAGCTTCCCGCTGAGAAGAGGACGTGGGGCGCGAGCTTGGGTTGTACCTGGCGGTGATGACCTGTTTGTCACGATAATCATCGCTTCTGCCCATGATGGGACGCATCCAGTTACCCACGAGTCGCTCTGCGGTGCGTTTAATGGTGGCGTGAGGGCGCTTAGATTTCTGATAGAATAAAACAATCCGACCCAGCCCCGACTCGCGCAAGTGAATAGTTTTAATCGGGAGCCGCTCCAAAGCGCCAAACAACTCTTTTTGGATCTCGTAGCTCGGTAACGATGCATCAGGAAGCGGCTCGAGCCAAATCCGCACACTCTCAAGCAAGTTGCCATCCAAGATGGAATCAGCGAGCGAGTGCTTGCCCAAAACGCCCACAACAGTCGGCAGCATCTTGATTTTGTTCAATGCCGGCTCCCCATTCCTGATACTCTCGATATCCTGGTATGCAGCATCACGCATCTCCTTGCGCACCCGGGCAATTCGGTCGTCCTGGAGGGCTTCAAGGTCGTCGCCGGCTAGTTTACGACGTTTTGTTGCGGGCTTGAGCGCAGCGTCTAAGCGCTCCTCCAGTTCTCGACGGGCACGGATCTCCGCATCCTCCTCCTGGCCGTCATCCTCGGGAACTTCCTCAAGATCGTGGTCATCAGCAGCAGGCTCACTACGCGGTTTACGGGCGCGACGTTTAGGCGCTTCAGTAGGGGCGTCGCGCTCTTTGCGGCCGACCTTTACTTTATAAACGTTTTCATCCACGTGTTTGGGGTCAGAGGGGACTTGTTGTTGAGAATCTCCTTGATCCTGATTGTTGTCAGAATTCGAGCTCTCTTGGGATCCGGAAACTGGCTCTTGTGTGGCTCCAGGTACCTGTTCTGTTACTGCTTCTGCCTGGTCTGCCATGTTTACGTCAGTAAGAACGGGACCCAAACCTTTTGAGTCAAGAATGGGCTTTGGAGCAGTGTATTTGATTTTCACATAATTGCCTTTGTTTTGCCTTTGTTGTGGTTCTAGAACTTGGTTTCTAGACGTTCAAAGTCAGACTCAACGGCAGCCGAAACCGGTCCAGATCAGACAGATTCTGAACTGGGAAAAGCTTTGAATATTTTTTCTGTGTAGTTGTTGGTTCTTTTAGCTCTTTTAGTTCTTGGTGTAGGAAATGATATTACAAGTACCCGGTGGCGTGGTGACGTGTGGAACGGCACCAAACAGTTGCCATCAAAACAAAGGAAAGGGTTCTAGGAGCTCCCAAAAACTCACAAGCTGGAAGCTCTCCCCTCGGATCAGCGTGAAATCAACCTACATTCCTGATTAATTATCGCCAACTAATATTCAATCTCTTTGTTGTGTCCTCTACCCAGCCATGCGTAACCGTTACGCTTCTGCAGAAGAAATAAATAGATTTCTACTCAGCTGGCTTTCCAAAGGTATATCATATAATCTCGCGTCGGTGATTCGCATCGCGTCGGCACGTCGTACCCGCATTTAATATGTTTCAAACCTCACCATGGCTCATTCGCATACTGCATGGTTACGCATACCAATGCATATACGTGCATATAGGGTATGCAGTACATATATAAATATAACGGCTCCCCCCCCCTCGTCATTCACCTCTCACCGTTCAAACCTTGGCTGTTGGTCTCAGCAGATACTCATAAAAAGTAACACACTCGAAAAAGGAATTAAACCACCTGGATGAATGGAGCCTCAAAACCCATACTTTATCACAGGCCGCAACGCCTTTTTGGCCGGAGATTGGAAAGTGGCTCGCAAACAGTACAAAGCCGCTGTTAAAATAGGTAGTGTTTCCGCACTCCATAACCTGGGAGTCATGCTCCTCCATGGCCAGGGCTGTCTCGTTGATTACACTCGTGCACGGGACTTTTTTGAAGAAAGTGCAATGCACGGGATCTGTGAAAGTATGAACCAATTAGGCTACATGTACTATTATGGGAAAGGGTGTCCCCAAGACTTTTATGCCGCTCGGAGCTGGTTTCTGGGTAGCGAAATGAACGGTTCGCATCCGTATGCTCAGTACCATTTGGGAATCATTAGTGCCTTGGGTCAAGGTGTGCAGCAAGACTGGCGTGAAGCAGCCAAATGGTTGCAACTAAGCGCTGATCAAGGCTATGCACCGGCTATCTATAACCTCGGGGTCCTGTACTTTAACGGTGACGGAGTCAAGCAGAGCTTTGACCATGCCCTAGAATTGTATGCCCGAGCTGCTATCAAGGGTCATGCAGCCAGCGAAAACAACTTTGCTGTAATGTGTGCTGAAGGGCTGGGAACTCTCAAACGGTCAGTGGACGATGTGATGGCGTTTTGGGAACGAGCTGCTGCTAAAAACGTAAGTGAAGCTCATTATAATCTGGTTAACATCCATTTGACTGTGGATGTTACTGCCGGGAAGAAGACTTCCGAAGAAGATCTCACGGGCCCAGTTGAGACTGAGGCTGAGCCCCCATCTCGACTCACCAAATCGCCAGTCAAAGCGCCTTCTAAATTGCCGTTAAAGGTCAAATCAGCTTCACAGACTACTACTTGGCCCGAAATACGAGGGCTGGAAAGAGCACGACACCCCGGAAATTTGAAGCTGGAACGACCCGGAACCCGTATGCGGTCGTTTTCGCAAGTGGAATCCCCTCGCGAGTCTTCATTCTCTACCGATACACGCGCCCGTGCTACTTCAATTTCGCATGTTCGTCCACGGTCTTCTAGTGCAGCCGCAAACGCGGCAGCGATCATTGGCTCTGCTACCAGTATTGCTAGTACTAGCAGTAGACCTCGCAAACCAGACGATACTTGCGAGTGGAATGTGCAACAGCAGCCACTAATTTCGGCAGAGATCCCGCTCAAATCGTTACCGACTCGCCGGTCCAAGCCGCCGCCATTGCCACCGTTGAAACCACGTCAAAGCTCACGTAGAGTAGATATCATCGCTCCCCCGTCCCCCTTTTTTCATGATATCCAATTCGACAAAACACCGTTGGTATTTTCGCGAGCGTTGCCCCGGTCTCCCACCGAACCCAATTTCAGAGATATTCAGCACCAGCCGCCGCTACCGCGCTCGGCTTCGTATATGCAAATCAAGCCAAATCCCCAAGCAAACCGGTCGCTGCCGACCCCTGACCAAAGTCCTTTAGCAAAACATCGCGTTTCCGTGCCTGCCCCAAAGAAAAAAGTCCCGCTGGCGAGACTTGCCACTACTGTGAACTCAACGATGCCGCCTACACCAGACTGTTGACTGGTTTAGGGCATGCGTGTGCGAGCAAAAAGATAATTAGTTGATAATTAGTCTATTTATTCATGATTTTGTACTAATGTCAGGGTCGAGATTGTTCCGTTCCTCTATCCAGCACTTTATGTCCTACTCTATTCTGCCACTTTGAGCTGAACTCCCGGATCCCATTGCCAATATTAGCTCTTTCTCTTGTCCTCCCTATCTGTATGTTTTGTTTCATTGAGATGAAGCATAATTCCTAAATCACTCAAAACACTACAGCTACTTTGTACTCTTGTAGATGGGAAAAACAGCCACGCTTGTCTCGAATACGGTTCGCGTCATTAAACCAAAGAGGCAAGAGGTTGCATTCCGGGCGTGTAGCGGGAATATTTGCCAAAAAATTGTAATGTCGCTATATGGTTACGGTGGTGTGATAGTGTTTGGTGGCTCTGGGTAGCTCCAAGAACATCTTCTTAGGGTGGCTCTGAACAGTTCTAACCCACAGGACTCTGGTATGTTGTATATAGAAACTCTAGAGCTCTCCACAGCTCTTGAAACGAGACTTTTCTCAACATGAGACAAGTTGGCACATGAAACTTGACAATTTCTCATTGATTGCACATGATACTTGGGGCTAAAAATAGTTTAATGTGGCATGTTTAGAGTGTTGTAGATGGATTTAATCTTGTAGTCTGTATTTATCAGACCGTTAGCTGTAAGTGTCTAGATTGGATCTGGCGATAGACCCGGTGGCGGTGGTGGCGATAGATCCGACGGTGATAGATCCGGTCAGCCTCGTCTCCAACCGCCACTACTCTACCTCGTCAGACCCGGCCATAGTCATCCTCCCAACATGTTTGGTATGCCCCGTCCCCCCAGCGAAGAAGAGCTCCAGGAGCGCACCGCTGAGACTAATTCTATTGTTGCCCAAAGCTTTTACGCTGCCGCTGGCCTCTGGCTCGCCCCCTTTGCCATCGAACTCTTCAAGGGCCGCTTCTAAGTTTTTTACCTAATCGAATTTTTCATTAGCTTTTAGAATGTACATAGAAAAGCTCGCCAAGCGTACTTTATTGCTGTACTTGCGCTCCACCCCGGCGCCGCAGTCACTTAGGGAGAGTTTAGTGACCCACACACTACTGCAAGACTATATCACACAAAAGGGAGGCTCCCTTATCCAGTATCGGCAGTCAATATGCCCAGTGACAAAAGTCCGGCTCCCACAATTAAGGGCATTGATCGAGGACTCTACCCGCAGCAGCGACTTTTTGCCGAAACATTTAGTTTGGCCCGGCTCAGGTTCGGTTGCTACTGCCTCGACTGCACCGGACCTCACCCAGCTCGAGCGGCATTTGCTCGATATCAACGAGGTCCATCAACATCTTGAGGTTACTGCCATGACTAGGGATTTAGAGACTTTGGATAAGGTCACAAACCGGGATGAGGATAGTCTGGAGGCTAGTAATTCTGACAAGTAGATGGGGACTGTGCAGGCTGTGCTGGCTGTGCTGGTACCAGCTCTCAACTCACTCTCAACTCGCTATCTCCTCATCTCCCTCATCTCCCATAATTTAATTAACTTTGACACATTCTACCTGTACTACCTATACTGCCTACGCACTAGACTCGTCCTCCAAAGCCTTGTCAACAAGCCGTACGTCTTCCTGCAGTAACTCAGCCAAAAATTTGATTCCCTTTTGTTGTGCGGCCAATATATCAGCAATCTTGTCGAGCTGGCTATTATCTTCTTGCCAGTTGAGCACCTGGTGGTCGCCAGGATGCACAGAACTAAAGCTCTGTACCCGAGCCCAGCACTCTGTGAGACTTCCAAATGTGGATGGGTCGTTTGCTTCATGGGCAAGCTTTCTCAGCTGCTGTGTGTACAGCTCTTCCTCGGGAGTCAGGGTTCGGCCTCTGGCTGCCTCGAGGTGAACCCTAATTGCGAGCCTCAGGATCCTCGCAGTGAGTTTCTGGTGCCTGTCGCGCATCTCCCGTAGTTTTACGCTCGTGTTGAGCTCGTGGCGGCTGCTGAGGCTCTTGAGCTTATCAGCGGCCTCGTGCATGCGGACGCGGAACGCATTGAACTGCTGGTCCTGCTGCTGTTTCCGTTTAACTAAATCATCAAAACCAACTGCCAGGACAGGAATAGAAGTCGCATCGGGGCGCTCTGCGATTGCTTTATCCCAGTTTTCTTTGTTGGCACCGGGGGGCATCTGATAGAGCTGTACCTGCTCTGCAGGGACTTTGTTGTAAAAGTAATGGGTGAAAGCGCACTGGGGGGATTTCGGATCCCAGGCTTCTGTTATTCTTTTGAGTTGGTCTGCGATGTCCATAGAGAAAGAGAGCCGTGTCGCAAAATGTGATGGGCGAGGGTGGTGGGTGACAATATCGTGGCGTACATGTGGCAAAGTGTTTTGATCACTGCACACACCAAAGCAAGTGCTATACGGACGGCTACTCCTCACTCTAGATCACAAAAGAGTCCCATCAAATGCACAAATATAGAGAATCACCGTCAAAGTATAGCGATAGCGATGGCGCCGCGTCCGCTTTAACGGAATCGCTCGACGAAGACACAGATTTTGAGTTTGGCAACGAAAACGAGCCCATCAACCTCGCCTCCCGCCTTTCACAGGCATCAATAACGCCCCTTGCGCTAAAATCCCCCAGCAAAAAGTCTAGCAAAGCCCTCCTTTTCCAGGAGAAAGAAGAATTTGGGCTCGGAATCGATAACATCAACATCTCCAAAGACACTGCCAACGAGAATGTGGTGTTTGGTACCATCGACCCCCCAAGACGCAACACAAAGCTGAGGGCAGCGGCCTCAATGAACTTTCGAGGGGATGAACAGGCGACCATCAAGCTGCGGCCGGCCAAATCAATGTGGGCACTTGCGCCGCAGCCCCCGCCCGTCGACGTGTGTCACAGGCCGCTCACAGTGTACGCTGAGCGGAGCAGCAAGCCTAAAAGCAGTAAACGGCGGATGGGTCACATTAAACCGGCCAAGCACCAGCGGCACGAGGTCAATGGGATGGTTTTTAACCCAGAGAAGGGCGTCTGGGAAGGTGGGGACGTGGATCTGACTGCTTTTGATACGATACGCGGGCGCAAAGAGATGTTGCTGCAACAGCAGGACCTGCTGCCTTCTCAGTCGGCCACAATGCTTTTCGATGCCAAGAACCTGTGCTGGGTGCCGCGCGACGAGCCAGAGAATGATCCGTTTGCAGGGATCGACGACCTTGCCGAGTCTATGAGCACCGCTTCAACGCCGAATCTGCGGCAATCGGTCATGTCCACCGCCAGCTCGCGCCGTGATATATCCACTCCGGCCGATGTGTTTGCCGTACCGCTAAGCGTTCAGCGGTTATGGCAGGAGAATGATCTACGGTTTATGCGCAAATTTGGGCGCTGGATTGAAGGAGACGGTGGCAACCACGCCGCTGCAAACGATCTTTATAAGATGGTTAATTAATTTATTTATTTATGTAGGACGGAGTAAAGGTTCGCAAAGGGATCAAGGTCGAGAGTGAATTAGCCAAGAAATGCCATGTTTGCACTGAATGATCATCTAGTCCAGGTGTCTGCACATAGATTGCCAGGAGTAGACAAGGACAAAAAAAAACAATTTAGACAACCCAGATGAATCACCACTACACTCACAATCACCAACAATTGCTCACAGTCGCTCACTCACCCACAATCACTCACCATCGCACCCCTAAATCCCTATTCACTCTATCCCAGGCATACCGCCACTAGCCACAATGGAAGGGCAGCTCACGGTATGGAGCCATGACTCCTATACCAATCCGCACGACGTTCTGCTGCATCCAAGCGCTCTGCCCAATGCCAAAGAAGGTGATTTGGCGCAAATCAAGGCCCGTAATGAGGAGACCGGCCAGGTGCGCCACTTTAACTTCATAGTTGGCCCCTCAACCGAGAATGCCACCATTCAAATCTCCATCAGCTCGCAAATCCTGACCGCTCTGGAAATTAAGCCCAGGCAAAGTGTTGCTGTGCGATTGATCTCCAAAGAGAGCGTCACAGCCGAGTTTATCGAGCTGCGATTCAGGGGGTACTACTTGACACGAGCGGATATTTATGCGATTTCCAAGCTAATCACTGGCAAATGCCTGCGAATTGGGCAGCGGATTCCGTACTTGGGGGGCAGTATCCGTCTTAATGCCGAAACAATTTACCGTAACGAGAGAAAAAAGTATTCGGCGTACATTGGCCCCGATACGCGCATCGTGTACCGCAGCGAAAGCGCGCGCCTGATTATAATGATTCAATTGAGCGTGGAAATGTGGGATTTCGACGAGACGGGCGAGATTGGGTTCGGCAAGCTCATCAACTCGTTTTTGCCCGAGACACTGAGGCGGTTCAACGAGTCCAGCGTCCAGCACACAATCACTGTCATTCTATTCACTTCACTTCCGGATTCCAACCGTAAATCGCGCCTTTTACCGGGAGAACTCGAGCCCAAACCGGTCAACCATTACCGGGTGGCAGTGGACTCGGTGCCGGTGTCGCAGTGGAGTGAAGTACTCACGAGTTTACGGCGCGAGTTTATTGAATTCAAAAATGTTTTGGTTGGCAAGGGTGCGCGTCTCTCCCGTCAACCTCTCGCGGCTTCCAAGGGAAACATCCTCGAAGCACTAAGGTTGACCACGGCGTTCACGTCCAACAAGTTTAGCGACCGCGACTTGTGCCGCACGTGCCTCGAAGTCATTGTAATCACCGCCTCCCCTGGTCTTTTTGACTGCGACGAAGCCGAATTGTACCAGCTCTCAAGAATCATTCTTGGGGTGGAGATCGGTATTGAGCTAATTTGTTTGGCACGCCCTCCTCTACACATTACCCCAATGTTTAGAGCCAAAACAAACGGAGGGGTGGTGAAACATTTCATCCCCACTTGGATGAATGTCTCGTTTTGGGGACCCACCGAGCGCTACGTCAAGCAGTGGATCCCAAGGTGCAAGATCTACGATATCCAGATGATGGGCGTGATGGAGAATGAAATGAAGGCCATCTCGGTGCGCCACTTGCCTCAGGGTACGTATACTTCGCGATTCATGAAAAATTACGATAGCTCGATTTTCAAGCTTCAGCCCCAGGAGCCCACCGCCGAAAAGGAAGAGTTACTGGATTGCGATAGCACTATTACATCGCTTCAGCCTACGCCTGTGGGTTCAGTACACTCCAAACCAGTGGTGTTTACCAGCAGCACCGTGGCACTTCCGGAAATGGTCGTCAACACTGAGCCAGTCAAGGCCCTCAAATCCACTACCATGGACCACAAACAGCTGCGCGATTCGTTGGGGTCAGTGTTGCGCCGATCAGTAAAACCCAAGCTGCGCCTCCAAAAGAAAATCTCCACAAACACGTTTCGCAGCGCGCTGACCTCTGTGGGCGAGATGACGAGCCCCATCCTGAGCTCTACAGAGAGCGTCCATTCAACCACCACAATGCCTCAATTCAGTGTCGAACAGTCGGCATCTTTGCCCCGCTCACTGGAATGGCTCAAGGATAACGGCAGCATGAAGAGTCTGCCAGATACCACGCAACCTAGTCTTTCGACCATGGCGCGCGCTATACCGATGCCAATCCCAGATAGTCGCAACAGCACACTTTCAAAGGCCCGTGGTAATCAGCTCTTTCATCAACAGCAAAAGCAGCAACATCGCCTTACTCCGCATGCACTGAGCCCGATCCAGCACCAGCAGACGTTCAGAGCATCCCTCTCGAAATCCCCCGCCAAGTTCCTCTCGGGTTCCAAAAACAGTGGCCACTCGCCGCGTAATTCTGGCAACAAAACGCCCAACAACGAGCCGCTGAGCATTGTTTCGCAGGGCAGCATGTGGCGGGTTCTCAAAAACCCTTCAGTCATTGACCACCCCACAGTCACCGAAGCCTATGGCAGATGGGCATATGTCTATTCGCGTGGTATGAAGAATAAGAAGATCTACTGGAACTTTATAAACGCGCCCGCTTGTTTACCCCTGACCTCCAATGTGTTCCCCACGGTGGCTCAGTTCAATCAAGAGTATAAGTTCCAGTTTTATAGTCTTGCTGTAATTCCTGACCAAGGAACCGTTTCCACACCGCAACTGTTGGATGAACTCATTGGTGCGCGCTTGCAGATGGGGTTCCAGATAGCGGTGGGCTCGGGCGTCACAAAAGTCGAGGCAAACTCGGTTTCTGGTAATCCTAAGCTTCTCAAACAGATTATCCCTCAAGAAAATTTCGTGGGAGTGCGGCTTTATATGGTCAGAGAAGGCCTGATTCACCGGTTATCAATCGAGCAAGACGATCTCATTAATGTGCGAATCTACACGTGGGTGGATCCGGACCAGCGAATCGCAAACGCTAAACCGAAAAATAATGAGCAGATTTATATCCGCACAAAGTATGATGATCAGTCGCGGTTGGTCAAGGGCAATTTTTTCGACCCGTTGAGCCAGTTCAACATCAACTGGAATCTTCTGGACCAGCAGCTGGTGGGCCTGATTGATTATTTCAATGATCCAAACGCTCAGTACACGCGCGCGATTCGGTTTGTGATCATTCCGGTGCCCAGTGCCCGCCCCGACCATAACGCTCCGGGAGATAAGTTGACTATCGAGGATGTGCGCATTGAAGGGATTCTTAAGGTTGTAAACACCATGCTCAAGCACCAGGCAAAGTTGCAAGGCCAGAAACCGCAAAGCGTGGTGGGTCCTCAAGTAGGGTTCTATACTGGGTTTCTCAACAACGCGCCGCAATCCCTTTTTGAGCAAATGCAGCAAAGGCACGAGAACGAAGGGAACCGCCTCAACAAGAACATTTCATTGCAACAACTGGCGATCGAGTTCAAGGGTAAATGGGGCCCACAGCTCAACACTCGACGCTGGCACTGGAAGACGTTTCACTCGGCGGTGCTTGGCGATGTGCTGGTGAACTGGTTGATGCATAATTTCACTGATATAAACACGCGTGAAGATGCCCTCAAGTACGCGCAAGGGCTTGTGGATCAAGGCTTCCTCGATCATGTGGAGAAAAGGTTCCGGTTCCGCGACGGGCACTTTATCTATCAATTGGCCAAAGAATTCCGTGAATCACCCGGGGGAGATGAGAAAACTTCTACTTCAGGTGACGGCGTGGCGCGTGAAAAGCAGCGGGTTTCTATTTCTCGAAGCCTGATTCTGGACGTGGACCCCAAGAAGCTCAGCAACCGGCCAGAACTGTGCCAGGTCCATATTGACAAGTTCCATAACCCTGAGCACTCGTTTAATATCCTCATCGAGTGGCTCAACACTACGCCACGCTTGATTGATGAGTTCTTCAACGGCATCTCGCGCATCTGCAACAATTACGCGCTGCGGTTGGTCCAGGTCCCTCAAGCAGATATCGCTGATACCGAAAAACACTCGCCATTTCGCAGCTTCTTCAAGGTCAAGTTTTGCATTGACCCGCTGAGTGTGGTGCCCGACCCTGATCGTTACAAGGACAAGCCGCTTTATTTCCACCACCATTTTCTCAAGGGTATGGGGTTCATTTTTGATGGCACCGATGTGAGCTACAACAACAAACTGTACCAACTCGACTACTCTTGGCGGCATGAACGAACTGGGCGTGCGCAGTATATTCACCATAGCGGCGCGGTAATTGTCCAGGTTCTAGAAGATATGTCGTTTTATATGGTCCCCAATTCGATCTTCTTATCGCGATACATGACAGGTGGTTCTGCGCAGAGTGGAATTGAAGACACGATTCAGAGCACATTTGCGCGGATTTGTTCGAGCCCTACTGCTTTGGAAGATATTTTTATGGAATCGGTAAACAACCCCGGCTCTAACTCGGGATTCACTACGAGCGAGACCAATAGTCCAAGCGGTAGTAGTACTGCCCCCAGTGTTACCACTAGTCCTGTATTAAGAGGAAGGACTCGAGCGCATACCGGGCCGGGACCATCTGCTGATCGCCTTGAGAACCTGAGAGAGCCAAGCCCCAGCCGGTCGAGGTCCAAGAGCAGGGAACCCCAGAGGAGTCGAAGTCAACCCAGTGATATTTAGTTATTTATTTATTATTGACGTCTAGTGGGGGAGCGACCTAGCGGCCAATTAAGGTCAGCGGTTTGGCAAATCGAGTATTCAATCTACATACCTACAACTTATTAGAAGCATCAGGGCACAACAAGATCTTGCCCTCCTTGACATCCAACTGAGCCTTGAATGCCTCTTTAACATCAGCAAAGCTAAAAATAGCGCCAACAGGCAAGACAATTTGTTTTGTAGCAACATAATGCACAATCTCCTTGTTGAACTCCAGCAGTTTCTTGGCAGGAACATGCTCCAAGTACCGGGTGGCCCAGAACCCCTTGATGGTACGATCGTTAAAAATGATGTCTGACTTGATCTCAATGGGTTTTGCAGTCAAGTTTCCAAAGCACCAGAGGACACCGTCAAACGCCAGCAAGCTAAACACCTGGCCAGCGGCCCAGCCACCGATATTATCTACACCCGCCTGGACCTTGCCCTTGCCGATGATGTTCTTGACTTGCTGGCGCCAATCCTTATCGCCAGTAGAGACAATGTCCGTGTATCCCTGCTTTTCGAGCCACTGCTTGGCCTCAGTACGACGAACAAGCTTGAGCATATTGATACCCTTGGCCTTGCAGATAGCAGCCAGCATCTGGCCCACGAGGCCATTGGCACCATTGTAAACGATCCAGTTGCCGTCCTGGATGTTCATTGCGTCGAGCAGGAGCAGAGCGCTTAAAGGCATCGTGATGAGCTGCGACGCCTCTGCATCGCTGATCTGGTCAGGTACCTTGGTGAGGCTGCCGGGGGCGGCCAAGAAATACTCGGCCCAGGTGCCAGTGGTGCCCTGAGTGCAAGTAACACGCTCTCCGACCTTGAACCCCTTGACTTTGTCGCCGACCTCGACGATGGTGCCCGATGCTTCGGACCCTCCAATATATGGGAGCTGGGGCTTATATCCATATTCACCACGAACAAGTGAGACATTATGGTTATGGATGACCGCATAACTCAGCTTGATGAGCACTTTATTTGCTTCACATTTAGGGGTAGCAACCTCACCCTCGTAGAGCACCTCAGTGGGCTCGCCAAACTTATCACAAACACATGCTTTCATTGCTGGTTCCAAAAAGGGTGGGTCCTCTGGATTGATTATATACTTTTAATGCTTGGTAACTGTGGAGAAGTTGCCGAGGTTTTGACGTAATCTGGGGTAAACCGTTGGGCTGCAGGTTAATGAGGCAACCAGTAAATTCATCCATACGCATTAGCTGAAATCACCATACTGTTAGAGCACCCTTTTTTGCCAGCTCATCGGCAATTTCGTTACCCTTGATGCCTGCGTGACCCTTGACCTTTTCTAAATAAATCATGAACCCATCATTAATTAATTGATCCCAGTATCGTCTAATAGCCCGTATCTTGCGTGCGTTGTGTACGGGGTTGCCGTTGCTAGTGTACCAGCCGTTTGCGTCCCAATAGTCGCCCCACTTGTCGATACAATTAATCGCATAGTTTGAGTCCGAGTAGATGTAATGCTCATCTTCGTATAACCCAATCTCGTCGATTTTCCTCAGTGCCGCATCAATAGCCTCCAGCTCTGCCCCATTATTCGAAGCCGGTTTGACCTCCCCGTACCACCTTGGAGCTTTGAGTCTAGGCCAGTACAGGCCCCAGCCTGCCTTTGCTTGTCGTGTACCGTTTCTCAAGCAGCACCCATCGACATAAATCCTGTTGATGCCTGGACCGGGGTCCTTGTCCTGTGGTCCTGGGTGCAGTTCCCAGCTGTGATCGTAGCCCTGCAAGTAAATATAGGCATTGGCAAGCGAGTCAAACTCATCCCATTCCACATAGTCATAGTCTGGGTCTCCTGCTGCATCAACCATGTCGTCCCATTGAGTCCATATTCCCGTCTCACCATAGTCTGAGTCCCTCACTGCGTAGTAAAGGCCTTCATCTGTATCAAACTCGTCCCAATAATCAGAGGTCATGTAATCCTCGGCGTCAGAAAATGAGTAAAACTTTTTCCACTCCGCACAACTGTACTGGTGTACCTGTTTTAGGGCCTGCTGATGGTCAGTGTACACCCCAATTCGACGTCCGTTGCGTACAGCGTAAAAGCACCCTCCTCGGGCGTACACACTCGCTAATGCATAAGAATCATAACAGAGGGGCTCCAGGCCATAATCGCAGAATTGATCGGCCCTCCCATATGTTCTAAACACGAAATGTGCGTACCAATCATCATCCTCTGTGTCTGCCAAATAAAACATGGGCAGCGGCGCTAAGTAATCGGGATGTTGAGGTAAATGTACAAGCAGGGAAGCTCGTTCAGCATTAATCGTTTGTTAACAGTCAATAATAGTTTTCAAGTTACTATACTGGAGGCTGGTAAGCAAGCTTGGTTGCCACAGCCATAGAGTGTATCGCACCAAATGTTAATTTCCCCAATAGATAAGAAGTTACCTTTCCTTGCCTTTAGTATGTAATAGTATGTAGTAAAATTTCACCCTTTGGGTGTACCTCGTGTGCAATATTTATGCTTGCCAATTAGGGTGTCCAGGTGTAACGTGCATCAACTTTCAAGATGTTTTCTGTCCAGAATCAGCAAATGAAGGAAAAACCAAGGTATTGTCAAACTGGAGCATTAGATTCATACCGGCACACACCAGGATCCTGGTAATACACAAAGCTCGCGAGGACACCCATGCTGAGGTTGATATGGTCAAACTGATGTGAATCCAGACTCAACTGATTGATCGACAAGGCATTGATCAAAATTTATCGTCCTAATCCCGACCATTCAGCGTATAGTCTGAATCCTGCTCTAGGGCCCATCTAGCTGTTTATCGTAGTGATAGGTCTTGAAGGCTCAATTTAAACAGGTGACAAGACCAGAGTATACACATTTATCGCATAAAACAAAAAAACAGTCTTCCTGCCGGCGTGTACCCCGACTTGCCTGACGAAAAAGTCAAACCTCGATTGGCCCCTGCATAATCTCAGAAAAGAAACTTTAGTTGTATTCTGATAGATTGGAGAGCTAATGGCTCGTCAATTACAGTCCTTAGTGATTTATGTACAAAAGTAGTAAAATTTACGGCACCTTAAAACTCAAATTATGGCTCTCAAACTCGTGTTTGGGGAGTTATAAAAACAGGTTTGTCACTAGAACAACTTTGAGAACATACAAAGCCTATTTAAACTGGCAAAAGAGCCCGTTTGAAAACACCGCTTCCACAAAAAAGCAGGTTTTTAAAATTTGGTCCGGCTAATATCTACGAGATCTCAGCTTCACGCTCGTCTGCGGTCAAATCCACGTGGTCAGCGAGGCTTCCCGTTCGATCAGCCATATCTAAGTCCGTGAGAGCCCTATTCAGTATTGCGGTCGGAGACGACGCGAGAACGGAGGGTACTGCAGATATCTTCTTATTTTTTTTCGGTTCTTTGTGCCTGAAATTTACTGTCATTGGGGTATTCTTGGATTAATTCAAGTCTTGATAGTCTCTAGCATTACAAAACTGCTCAAATACCGTACCTAGTCAACCTCTAATCTAACCTCTCGCTAACTTGACTCGACGCGTCGGTAATCACTTAATTATGCATCTACAGGCTCATGCAAGACTCTCAGACACTCGAATACAATTAAAAATGTAAACGTAAATACGACCGGCATCTACGTATCGTTCACCAACCCACAGTTTCTCGGGGATGCTTAAGTCCACCAGGGACTTAATATTGAGTCTTCCGCTGAGAAGTCGATTGTCGAATTCAGAACTAATGTATCGTCAAGGGTAGTGAGGATGCTCAGCCGAAACTGACTACAGTTTAATCGGCCATGTGGTCTTGAGTCCACTATTCCTCATCACTCAACACACACCTTGGCAGCCCTCCAAAGGGCTCATAACTGATTAGCCTTTATCTCAGATCCCACTTGAATTCATCCCAGAATAACGGGTTTGCAAACTGAAGCGCAGCTCGAGTTTGGTTAGTAGCAGCGTAAACTATTGCCTGGTCGTTCATGAGCTCGGGCGCCGCGTACTGTAAGGCCCACCCCGACTGTTGGACTGCAATCATGACCAGATCATAATCCTTTGTGAGAGCTTTATCACAGTACGATAGCGCGCACCCATTCTCGGAGACGGCTCTCTCTACGATTTCGCGATCGCCGCAAATTTCTTTGGAATGGCAATACTTGAGGGCACGCCCCGCGGTTTCAACAGCGGCAAAAACAACGTCGCGGTCCTCGCGAAGCTCTGGTGAGGCGAACCTGAGCGCTTCTCCATTGCTTTGTACTGCTTCAAGAACTACTTGTTTATCACCACTAAGATCATACGAGACAAATTCCAGGTTTAAACCATCCCCGCTGACTGCCTTTAGCGCGAATTCTCGATCCGCTCTAAATGTCATTGCCGCAAACTGGATGGCTCCACTCATGTTCTCTATGGCGGCCCTAACCACCTCGCGGTCAAAGCGCGCCTCATCCGAGGCAAAATTTAGGGACCAGCCCCAGTTTTTGACTGCAGTCAGTACGACTTGATGGTCGTTTTTGAGCTCGCGGCAATCGCAGTGTTGGAGGGACCGGCCATCATGCGAGACTGAGGCCAGGACGATTTCTTTATCTGCTCGAAGGGCCTCTGAGGCTCCACCCAAAGCAGTTGCAGATACTCTGACAGCTTTGAGGATAAATTCTCGGTCATTTTGAACACTTTCTGGTAGTCTTCCTAGCACGGATCCGTCCTGTTTGATTGCCTCGAGCATCATCGCATCCTCCTGAGCCAGCTCCTCGGATGCGTGAAAAAGAGCCCAACCGGTCTGGCGTAGGGCTGTCAGGACAACCTCGCGGTCGCTTCTTAGGGTCTCTGATAATGAGCTCAGCAGGTTTCCGTCATGTGCGAGCGCAGCCAATGCGATTGGTTTGCTGCTCCTAATGTCAGGTTGAGAGAAATCAATGACTCGAGGATCCGAGGTTGCCGCCAAGAGAGCAATTTCGGGGTCATGCGCTAATTCAGCGCTGGTGTACATCAATTGGCGGGCGTTCCTCCTCACCGCATTCAGGACAATCTCCCTGTCATTGCGAAGCTCTGGATGAGCGTACCTGAGGTCAAACCCGCGTCTTTTGGATGCAGTAAGAACCAAATCTCTCTCTGCACGTAGATGGTGGTCAGCGTAGGCGAGGACAAACCCCTGGATCTGGACGCCGGCCTCTATCACTGATCTCGTCTTTACGGGGTACTCGGGCCACATGTTGGTGGGTTTGCGGCAAGTAATGAGGCCCAAAGTTTCGTCCAAATTGGTCGATTCGCCAAACATCCGAGCACCTTGAGACCAGGCTTTGAGTACTCGCTGCTGGTCGCGCTTCGAGAGTGCTCTGTTGCGTTCACTAAAGCACGCACAAATCTCCTCTTGGTCGTTGAATACATCAAACTTTCTCCATAGCCGATCGCTCGTAAATACCCGGTAAAAGAGCCTGTCGACCAGAGCGAGCCGCAGAAACCGAAACGGGTTGGGCTCGAGGAATTCCGCAACTATATACAGCACATCAGCCGAAAGCTCTGTATTCAGCTTGTGTTGAGACATATCTCGTGCCACTTGCTACGGTTTGGGGGGGTTGAATTTTGACAAAGATGGTAATCTGGGACCAAGCTCAAGATTAAGTATATTTAACGTCGGGTAGTGGATACGTAGATTAGCTAGGGATATTATATAGCTTTTGGCTGGCGCATCACGCCGGCATATATTTTCGTGCCACAGTTGGTTCCCTGGATCGCCGACTCTAAAAAGTACAGGCACGCACTTGTATGGGCATAATCGAGGGTACTGGGTACCAGGGTGAGATCTGTGATGTTGTGCCGGTCAGACAACTCGACGAGCTGCATCATTTGCTTGGGGTGGCACTTGTCGATTGTATAAATGAGCCCGACATGAGCTCCCTTTGGCACGCTCTTGATTTTCGCCTCTGCTTCGTTTGCTGATGCAGCTTTAACGTAGAAAGATGTTGTTGAAGGGTAGAGCGCCTCTGCGAGCTTTTTATTGATGTCAGGAGACCCCAGGTGAGGGTGTTTGAGATCGTAGATGACCTGGAGAGTTAGGAACGCGGCGAATGCTAGTAGTAGTGCTCCAATGCTGGCTGCCAGGATAAGAGTGTAGCCACGAGTCTTCTTTTCAGGTTCGGGTTCGGTTAAAGAGGGTACGGGGGATGTAAGTACAGCAATTGCTAGCTCAGACTTGGTCTCAGCCCCTGCTTCTGGCGTGGTCTCGAACTCGGGAGGAGGTGGCAAAGCAAAAAGCGAGAATCGTGCGGTTCTTCTTTTGTTTGTTTGGAAATCAAATGCCGAAAGGGTCATGTGGAGGTGAGTGAGAGGCCATGTTGTATGTAGTAAATGTAGTGAGTGGCGAGTAGTGAGTAGTGAGTGTAATTGATCTAGCTGATCCAGTCTGATCCGTCCTAGCTACCAATACCACTCAATATATATCGAAAGTTCCTAATTCAATTCCTAATTCAATTCCTACCCCAGCCCCTATCTCAATCCCTATTCCAGCCCCACATCCCAGCCCCGAATCCTACAGCTCTGCCCAAAATCTCATGATTCTCTAACTCAAATCACTATAATCCTAATCCACTCACTCTAATCCACTCAGTAGGCCCTCTGATTCGCATTATCTAACCTTAACACCCACCAACCCCTGTCTACGCGAAATCCACGGTATGGGTAAAAACAACAACAAAAGGGGCCAAAAGAAGCCCGATAAAAATGGTACAGGGCGCAATACCAAAAATCTGGAGATCAATGTTGGCCAAAACAAGACTAGCGACGCGGCGCACCAGTCACAGCCGCTCGAACCTCCCCAGACGCCATGCAACGAGGAGCTCAACTTTGAAGATTTCGAGTACGACGCGGAGATCTCCATGGGCGCCGCCTCCCCGATGGTTCTGCAGTCGCCTGTGGTGAAAATGCTTGGTGTTTCGGAGCTCCAGGGTGGCGCGCGGCCCACTTTGGTGGAGATTTCCAAGGACCCGCCAAAAGTGGAGCTTCCCGCAGATGTCCAGCGGCCCAAAAAAGTGGCTCCCACAAAGAAATCAAAATCAAAGATCGAGAGCGCAATAGACGATCTGGACGAGTTCAGGGGGCTCGACAAGTCGCCTGTGGACCCGACCCCGCCCGCACACGTTTCAAATAAGCTGCAATCTCCCATAAAAGAGATTGAAAAGCCCGAAAAGAGCCCAGACACATCGGATGATTTCGCAGACGCCCCAGAAACCCCAAAGACAGAGCTCACGCGGTCCACATCAAGGGGGACTCAGAAACTGGATGATTTGGAGGGCGAGTACGAAGGGTTTATGAAAGAGCTTGATAGAGAGCCAGTTCCCTCACTGCCAAATCTGCCGGTTATCTCGGCAGAGGTGAATGGGAAAGTTCTGAAGCCCAAGGAGATTCTAATTGGGGCACCAAAGGACTCGAAGTTGGAGGCGAATGAGCTGGAGGCAAAGCAGTTGAAGGGCTCTCAGGACTCTCAGGACTCCAAGGTAAAACCTAGCACCGCAAACAAAGAGGTAGATTCTGAGTCAAAGCAGTTGAAGGGCTCTCAGGGCTCTCAGGACTCCAAGGTAAAACCTAGCACCGCAAACAAAGAGGTAGATTCTGAGTCAAAGCAGTTGAAGGGCTCTCAGGGCTCTCAGGACTCCAAGGTAAAACCTAGCACCGCAAACAAAGAGGTAGATTCCGAGTCCAAAGCACAACCAGCACCTGATGTCAATCCCAAAGCGCAGCCGTCCAAAGTGCAGGTCGCAAAACCAAGCTCAATACAGGCCTCTAAATCGACGAGCCCTCAAGCTCAAGTCCCTAAACAACCCCTTCCCCCACAGCCCAAAGAAACCTCAGAAATCGAAAATACAAGAAAAGGATTAAGGTCGACACCCACAAAGGCAAGGCCTCCCCCATTGACCACTAGAACAAGTCACTTGAAGGATAAAGTCGCCCCAATGCAGAATGTGGACCCCGCCAAAATTGTCAAGGAAGCAAAAGCCAAGACCCTCATGAACGGTGGCGCCACAGTAACATCGCCCACCAACTCGCCAGTGATTAGCAAAATCCCAAAAAAGCCCGAACCGGTCAAAGCAGCCCCCACAGCCGACTTGCCAAAAACATCCAACTCCGATCAGCCGACTATCAGAATGGTTCCCACCGTCAAGATTACCCCCGCAGAAGAAACAGAAAAGGAGGTGCCAAAGGAGCGAGTGAAACCACAGGTTCCACAACCTGGGAGCCGTAAGTTGGAGGCTGACGACGATGGTAATCCTATTGTGGGCGTTGCGGTGGTCGGTTTCCATCATACCCGTGGCCCTGAGGTTGAGTATTGGGTGGGTCCCAACGGCAATCAGGCTGATTTGTGGCCATACCTTCCATTCCAGAGTATGCCTGACGGAAGCCATTCCTATGAAGAGAATATCTGCTACTTCACTGTACTATATGACCCTTCTACGGGCACTGCGCCCAACCCAACACCTGAGCGTGATGCCGAGGGGCTGATCATCGAGAAGAGTAACTTCAACAAGGTAGAGACTTTATTTGGTATTAGTTGTACGCGGCAGATCGCTGCTGATGATCTCCACAACCGAACCCCCGACGTCACAAGATCAACGGTACTCAAATCACTGGTGGTATTGGCCCGCAAACCGGTCTTTGGACCAATCAAAGAGAAGCTCAAGGTGGTAACGCGCACCTATTTCGATCAAAAAGATTTCGACGATCGTAAAATCATCGACAACCTTTACGACAACGTGACACACATGTTCAAACATCCCCATTCGCATAGCGAGGGCGATTTCCTCGTGGGCACTAATCCTCGCGAACTGGTCCATAACTTTGGCGTCCAGCTCATGATAATCTTCAAGGCGTTGCTCTTGGAGAAAAAGATCGCTTTCTATGCTTCAGACACAGAGACCCTGTGCGCCACGCAGTTTTCATTGATCTCGCTTATTCCTGACTTGTTAAATAACTTGCAAGACTGCGGATCTCCTTTGTTGAGCACATACGAAACCAAGCTCGAGAAGCCCACGTTTTTACGCACCTCTGACCGGTCAAGCTTGCTCAAGTTTCTTGGTTTGCCGCTACAGGTGTTTGCTGCTGGAGGAATGTTTACCCCATTCTTACCGCTACAGCTTGTCGATGAGCTTAAGCAGCCCGAGATGCAGTATGGCATGTTTGGGTCCACCAACAAGATATTTTTCTCCCAGGGCGTTGATTACGATTTGTTTGTGGATGTGGATACCCATAAAGTCACCATCAACAACCAGTCGCTGCGCAAAGCATTGGACCCGTCGTCTGCCGATAAAGCGTTTTTCAATCCAATTTTCCAGAGCGTGAAAAATACCTGGGATTCGGAGAACGCAGAGCAACCCACATCGCTCGGCTACAATGGCAGCGATGATTTTATTCGCCACTCATTTGAGGATTATCTTATAAGCCTTGTGTCTTGTGCCAAGTACCACCAGCATCTCCACAAGGGAAGCAGCTCTAGCTTACTGATTCGCGAGTACCCTTCCAATCCTCTCAAGGCGTTCAATAACACCTGGGCCGAAATGTGGCAGCAAACCAATAATTTCAGGATCTTCAACAAATTCACCGACGAGGAACTGTTTGATGTGGTTGAGCCTCAGCACATCGGCCTGTTGAACAATGGCAAGCGTTCAGATGCCATTTCAGAGGTCCGCGGCCTTGCTAAAAAAGATGAAGACCAAGCGCCGGAACCCGCCGCCAATACATTTAGCGGTAAATTCTTTAGCATGTTTGGCTGGTCTAGCCCGGCGCCAGCGGCGCCAGCGGCCACAGCAACACCAGCCACAGACCAGAAGGATCAGGCTGATACAGATTCGATCAAACACAACCAAAGGCCTGCTACTCCGCCTAATATTACTCCAGACCAGGCACCCCAAACGACTCCCCGGTCACCTAATCGCAAGCTATTTTTCTGGAATAAATAAATGCATTATATATATTATCTATTGCCTACATCTGGCTATTCTTCAATCGCCCACACACGCGAAGGCGAGCCTGTACCCTTGACTGGCGAGACCAAGGTCAGAGGGATTGTGCTGGAGATCATTGTGGTGGCGATTTGACTTTTAGCTTTATTATTGGCATCGAATATAGGCTCTGAGTTACACAACAGCTCGATGCGCAGCACGTATGCAATTTTCAGCTGGTTAAGGTCCACTTGGGCAGGCAGCGCAGAGGGGGTCGAGAGCTGGAACGTTGCCGTATCAAGGCCGACGACGGTGTAGCTTTGCGTGGATATCACACGGCGGTAATCTGAATTGAGGGCGGCAAGCGACGGGTCCAGAGACTCTATCATTTCGATCGTGGCCGACAAGTGGACGCACTCTGGGGTTAGCGCGACCAATCCCACCAGGGTGTCGCCAGTATGGATAAAAGGACGGGCCAGGTCGATAGTCGCGATTGTTTGGCTGTCTTTTGATAACTGGAACTTGACTTTGGTCGGTAATTTGGCCGGGTCCAGTGGGTTCTCAGGTTGTACTGAGGCCTCCCTGCGATGATCAAGTAGAGTGTCCAGGTGGTCGACGACCCGTTGACGGGTATTTTGGGCAGCAGATGAGATAGAGTTAATGTCATCCAGCAGGTTGTAAACGTCGGCACTTTTGGGGTACACCCTAAACGGAAGCATCAGCAGACAGGGGGTGGGATGTCCATCCTTGAGAATCTGGAACTCAATCACGAGCTCATGCTGGATTGCGAGAGCCTTGGATTTGTGCGTGGGAGGGAGGTTCTGGGGGAGGGTGAAGTCTGCCTCAAACTCCAGCTTGTTATCGATAATTGTGTCTGCACACAACAGCTGCTGATTGCTATTCCAGAGCAGGTAGTCCTTTGGTTTCTCGGATAATCCCAACATTCCCCAGAGACTTTGCGGCTGAGAAGCGTTACTATTGCCGATAATGAGCCCCCTTGACCGTAATGGCTCAAAAGGCTCGGCATGCAAAAGGTCACCCAGGTGCAGGGTGCTTTGTGTGAACAAGACAGCCGAGAGGAGATGAATGGAGTCTTGTGGTGTAAAACTAATCGAGGCTTTGAATTCGTCTCCGCAGAATATTAGAGGGGAGTTTATAGTTGCCTCGACTTTCATGCTGACAAGGGAGTGAGTATCAGGAGCGACTATCAGACGCCAGGCTCAACACCATCAGACGCCAGACACCAGACGATCAGACGCGAGAATCAACACAACACACATAGCATACATAAAAGAGTGGCCCAATCATCTAAACTACCATCATCTAAACATGAGCTCCAACTGCCATGAGCTCCAACTGTTATACCTCTGGTTTTAATATAGATCTTACATGCTACAAAATAGCTACTGACGCCGGCGCCTAGTTCTTCTTTTTGTTCTTTTTCTTCTTGGGTTTTGACTTGGTTAGGGATTCTTGCTCAGTCTCGGCGGGCTCCTCACTGGGGTCGGTGGATTCAGTATCCTCTGCGGCTGCCTCGGCCTCAACTGGCTCGGCCTGAGCTGGCTCAACCTGAACTGGCTCGACCTTGGCCTCAGCCAGTGTCTCTACTACAGGAGCAGGCGCAGGAGTTTTGGTATCATCCACTAAACTAACGGTATCCAGTGACTCTTCCACAAGAGACTTGGGGGGTTTGTCCTCAACAAGGGACTTGGAAGAACCCTCCAGCGGCTCCTCGTGCAAATCACTCAGCTCTTCACGCCGACCTTTTGGTTGAAGTCTCATGACCGATGCAGGGCCCTTGGCAGCGGGAATAACTGGGCTTGCAGTTTGGGAGCGCACGCGAGGAGGCGATACCCTTCTCCGGAGCAAGTCAAGGTAGTGGACCATACGCCCGTTCTCCCGGATCGCAAAGATCGGATCATCGATATCGTCGTCAATGTACGGATTACCCTTATCGATATCATTTGCAAACATATCCAAAAAGTGGGACCAGGAAGGCGCAATGACGTACTTTGTGTCAAAGTCGCGGCCAAACAGGATGATCTGGCCAGAACAGCCCTGGGGGCCCGGCGCCAGGTCGACGGCGATATTGTTGCCGCCACCGTCCTTTGCCAGGGGGATCCAGGCCGGGTGTGAATAGACGCACTGGATTGCGTCCGCGGGGACACTGCGTTGCTTGCGGAGTGCGCTGCCCGAGGTGGAGCTGGGAGTACTAGAGCTGGGAGCACTAGAGCTGGGGGCACTAGAGCTGGGCCCCTTTGCACGCACGCGGTCGCGCTCATTCACGCGAATGGCCACACGACGCCAGATGCTCCACTCTTCCATCACTGATTCGAGGTCCAGGAGCTCGATGCCAAAGATGAGGCCTAGCGGGCGGCCGCCGCGTTCCTGGCCGTCGTGGAGCGACATGCTCTCCTTGACGTCCTCGGGCAGCGCAATGTCGAGGTCGTGCTCGATCTCACCAATGTCGCGACGCGTGGCACCGTCAAGGACCTGGTCGTGGAGCTCGGGGTACTTTTCCTCCAAAAACTTGAGGATGCGGCCCCAGGCGACCTTTACGCTGGGGCCCATGGGCGCCATAGGGATATCTGCAGCGGGTCTCGGCGCGCTATTGAGCTGCGCGCTGCGGTTTCCATGAACGTAGAGGTCAGTGCTGCTTTCGGTGCGCAAGGGCAGCGCGTCGTGGCCAGAGGGCCGGTCGCCCTGGTATGATGCATAGTGGTCAGGGGTCGTTAGGCTGTGGTACAGCTCTTTTATCGATCCAAACAGTGTCATACAAGGAAACTTGGAGGTGCTTGGTAATGTGGACCCCTCAGAGTTTCAAGTAGATTACCAAGCAGGCTGTTGGGACTAGCTGAGCTAGGCTGGATAAATAGAGCTGGATAAAAAAGCTGAGCTAGATGAGCTAGAATGAGCTTGTCTAGACTAGACCAGAGCAGACTAAAACACTCGTAGTTTGAATTTTAGCAGGGCTATTTTGCATCTACATATTAAATTACTCGTCGTCCTCGGCGATGGTCTGGCCGGCAATACGGTCCAAATCACGGCGACCGTTCTCAGAGATACGGCGGCCTCCCTTGTCAGTCTGCTCAAGAATGTCAAGCTTCTCAAGGGCTTGCAAGACGCGGCGGTTGATGGAGCCAGAGGCATCTTTGTGGTGAGAAGGGCGGAAGCCACGGTTCTTGGTGGTACCGTAACGCTTGTTCAAGCGGCCAACACCAATGTCCTTGGTGAGGTAAATGTGGCGGGCAACGGAGGCAGTGCGCTTGTAGAACCAGAGAGCAGAGTCCTGGGGAGGGAGCTCCTTGGAGATGCCGGTCTTGACAATCTCGACATAACCGGGGATCTCGAGCTTACCTTGACGCTGCAAGAAAGCAGCGTATGCGTTGATGAAATCCTGTGCAGGAACGTCGCGAACAGTTACGCCAGCCATATTGATGAAATTCCACAGAGTGGGTTTGAGTCTTAGAGTGGATATAGAAGCCCTGGTTGGTTATGTAATGGTGCCCTAGAGGTTGGTAACTAGGTGGCAAATTGTGTGGCAACAACAAAGTGGTGGTCCTGTGGGGTCCTGGCAGCTAACTAGGCCCCACCACCCCTTACTCAGCCCGCAATGTCCCAGAATTTCCAGCGGTTAATGAGAAATATCCAGGACCAGGCCCGTAAACAGGGCGGCAAACCCGGCCCCCAAGGCGCTGCAGGCTTGGGCGGGATTATCATCCTCGGAATCGGCGCAACCCTCATCTCCAGCGCCCTTTTTACCGTCGACGGTGGCCACCGCGCAATCATCTACTCGCGCCTGTCCGGTATCCAACCACAGCTGTACAATGAGGGTACCCACATTGCTGTTCCATGGCTCCAGCGCCCCATTGACTTTGACGTGCGCGCAAAGCCCCGCAATGTCTCGTCGTTGACCGGCACCAAGGACTTGCAAATGGTCAACATTACGTGCCGCGTGCTCAGCCGCCCTCGTGTTTCTGCATTGGCAACTATTTACCGTACCTTGGGCGTCGATTACGACGAAAAAGTGCTCCCCAGTATCGTCAATGAGGTGCTCAAAGCTGTTGTTGCCCAGTTCAATGCATCGCAGCTCATCACACAGCGTGAAAAGGTCTCTAAATTGGTCCGCGACAGCCTAACGCAGCGTGCGGCCAAGTTTAACATTCTTTTGGACGACGTTTCCCTTACACAAATGAGCTTCTCGCCCGAGTTTACTAACGCGGTCGAGGCTAAGCAGATTGCCCAGCAGGACGCACTCAGAGCCGCCTTTATCGTCGACCGTGCTCGCCAAGAGAAGCAAAGTACGATCGTCCGTGCACAGGGTGAAGCCAAGTCCGCCGAGCTCATTGGTGATGCCGTCAAAAAGAGCCAGGGGTACTTGGACCTCAAGCGGATCGACACGGCCCGTGAAATCGCAAATACCGTCGGTCCTAGCGGCAATAAGCTTACTCTTGATGCTTCTGAGCTGTTGCTCGATGTTTACCGTAAATAATGTATATAATGCTAGAGTAGCGATCTGCTAGCCAACTAGGCCAATCTAAACCGAATCTACTTGGACTGCCTATTGTGCGTCACTCGCCAGTTGACTACCCTCGCCGTATTCACCTCCATGGTAGTAATGCTCTCGCGGAGAAACTCGAGGTCCTCGTTACAGCTCTCGAGGTTCTTGTTGGCCGCATCTAGCTTAGATTTTAAAAGTTCAATTGCCTCAGGAATTGGATATTCAAGCATAGTGCCCGCACCAAGCCATACCATCACCGTCTCTGTGGGCTCGATCTTTGCAGTGGTGAACACGGTATCGTTGAGCTCGTAGCGAGTCTCAAACTCCTGCTTTTGCTCGAGAAGCTGGGACATCTCCAGCGACTTTTCAATGTCGGGGATCTTGCCCAGCAATGACTTGATCCGCTCCTTTGTGCTCAGCTCCATAAACTGGTACTTTTGTGTTTGCTCGCTGAGAACCTGCAGCAGATGCGTTGCGTCGTCGTTGTTTGCGCAAAATTCATCTATATTTGAAAGAAAAGGGGCCTGGGGGATTCCCCTTGGGTTGGTGTGGGCCGGTGCAGGCAAGTCTTTGAGCATACAGGTTCAGGTTCAGGGAGGTTCAGGGTCCAATGGGGGGTGTTGTGATGCGACGCCACCAGTTCCTCGTCCCCAGCGCCACCCACCACACCACTCTTCAGCACACTCGCATTACTAATCTACATAGGGCTTCAATACCCACTCACTCACAAACTCATCACCGACAATGCGAAATTTCACTTCACCATGGGTAAAGATCACTACGTTAAGCAGCACCAGCGTGCCTCTAATCGCTCCGCCCCCAAGAGCGAGAATCCTTACCTCCGTCTTCTCGTGAAGCTCTACCGCTTCCTTGCTCGCCGTACCGACTCTGGTTTCAACCGTGTCATCCTCAAGCAGCTCTTCCTCTCCAAGGCTAACCGCCCCCCTGTCAGCCTTAGCGCTCTCTCCCGCGCCGCTGCTCAGCCCGGTGCCGCCAACAAGACCGCCGTCGTCGTCGGAACCGTCACCGACGATGTCCGTCTCTTTGAGGTCCCCAAGCTCACTGTCGCCGCCCTCCGCGTCACCGAGGGTGCCCGTGCCCGCATTGTCAAGGCCGGTGGTGAGGTCCTTACTCTTGATGAGCTCGCCCGCCGTGCCCCCAAGGGTGAGAACACTTTGATCGTCCGCGGTCCTCGCTCTCACCGTGAGTCTGTCCGTCACTTTGGTTTCGGTCCTCACAAGGGTAAGGCTCCCCGCATCCAGTCCAAGGGCCGCAAGTTTGAGCGTGCTCGTGGTCGCCGGAGAAGCAAGGCCTTCAAGGTCTAAGCGGTCCCCGTTTTTAAATAAATATATAATGCATACTCGTGAGCTTGCCTATTTTATCTGCAAGCGAGTGGATGCTGCCTGCAGCTGAAGCGCCCATACGAGTTAGTTGCAGATTCGCTCTGCATCGAGTCTGAGGTGGATCCACCTCTCGACTAACTCTGGGTGCATCCACTCGTGGTTGATTGTGCTACTGCACTGATGTTTGAATAAATGTGTAACGTCTGGCGACTTTATACAAATATATGGACATTTTTGTGGTAGCTTGGTCGTTCTACTCGTGGTCGTTCTACTCGTGGTTATTTTATGCTATGCGCAGAACGGTCTCTAGCTATTCCATTAGCGTATTTTACCAGCATGTAGACTGCCGATGCAGAGCAGCTGCACTGCACCGATCAGAAGGATCGTCCCTTGAAGCTTAAATCTGCTCGCGGAGTATGCATTCATGCTCGGGTGCATTATTCACCCGCATAGAAAGTCTACCTTGAACCGATAAGCCATGATGATGCAAGATGCCCGAGATCAATGAGCCTCATGCACTATACTAGAGAAAATATCGTATGAGCTCGCTCAATTTGGATCCAACAAAACGCCAACAGACCGGAACACGTTTTTGCAGGCGGGTACTATGACAGGAGTTTACAATTTTTACCGTGCATATTTCATGCGTGACCCTCAAGTCGGCGTCTGTGTTTGGAAGTGAGGAGCGCTCGCTTGCATAATTATCGCACCGCCAAGTCCCTTGTGCCTTTTCTATCTGCGTTCCTGTAAGAGGTTCCCTTTGAAATATTGGTCGAGCATTACGATCTAGTTGTTGAATATACGCCGGACTAAAACCCTTCCCCCAACGAGCTCGTAACTACAGTGAGGTCACCAGGCAACCGATTCTTTCCTGCATCCTCGAAAGCCACAGACAGAAAAGCTATGCAGACTCCCCCACAAACGCTTACCCGCCCAAAAGAAGTCACCAAAGCCAAGATCAAATTTCAAGCTCTACACAAGCAAATCAACGCAGCCATAGCTTGGGTGCATATGTGCAAATGAAATACGCAGAAAGTTACCAGCTTATTCGACCCAAACTTTATGCTATATCTCTACAGTGGGGTCGCACTCCCCCGGGCACCTGCATGTATATGCATTCTCGATGCAAGGAGATGCATCCAGATCCCTGCATGAGCGTCCCTTAATATAAAGGCTTTGACGCCAATACGGGATCCCGACGCGTACGCTCGATGACTATCAATCCTCGTACGATCCTGGCAAATGGCCTCTTTGCCAACCCTACACTCTCTAATGACTTGAAGGATGGTCGTACCCCATGGAGCTTAGCCTCGCTTGGTGGTCTTTCTGATATGTTTGCATTCCCAGTCCTCCCTGCTGTAATGAAGCTATTTATGAGTCCCTACTGGGTACCTCCCTCGTGGCTTCCCGAGTTTCCCCTTACACTGGAGAACCCCGTCGACCCCTCTGCTTGGGTTGGAACACAGGGAACTAAGCCTACCGATCCTCGTAATGATCCCTTTTACCACCCCGATGCTTCGAGCTATGCCTCTTTAAAGCCTGGTGAGGTTATTGACATGCGTGAGGTTGGTCTCTCTGCTATTTGGGTAAACCTCAAAAAAGCATACCAAATCTCATACCGTACTGAAAACACTTTTGGTGCGGCCGCTGCAGATGTTACCACTGTCATGATCCCCAACAACGCCAATGGCAAAGTTGTCTCGTACCAAATGTGGGAGGACGCGTGCTCTCTCCAGTGCTCCCCTTCGTACTCTGTTTTAACTGGTGTTTCGGACCCCACCCTTGATCTCTTATTTATCCTCGGCTTTGTTGTCAATTTCCCCGACCATGAAGGTGTCAAGTCCTCTTTTGCCTGCGGTGTTAGAGAGGGCAAGAGTACTACCGATTCTCTTCGTGCGTTCCTCAGCAGCCGCGAGAAGATGGGTCTCGACAAGGACGGATACGACAAGATTGTCATGTGGGGCTATTCTGGTGGCTCTATTGCTACCGGCCACTCTGCTGAGGCCATGAACGATTACGCTCCTGACCTCGTTCCCCACATCAAGGGTGCTATTGTGGGAGGATTCGTCAATAACGTCACCAAGATTGTTTATGACATCAATGGCGGTATTTTCGCTGGGTTTGCTGCCGCTGGTTTGCAGGGTCTTTCAACTGAGTACGATGGTATCAAGCAGTTGATGGACAACAGACTCCGCCCTGGTCTTCGCAAACGCTGGAATTTCGTTTACCAGCGCTGTATTCTTTCTAATCTCTTCAACTTTATCTTCCAGAACGTCTGGGGATATACCGATAATAAGGACGGAGAGGAAATCATGCACTCTCAGGCTGTCGCCGAGGCTGGTCAAAACGAATGGCTCGGGTACCGCGCCGCCCCTTCCAAGATCCCTATGATGGTGTATCAGGGTGTTCAGGATGAGATTGTTGATGTCAACACAGTCGACAATGTTGTCGATTACTGGTGCGCTCACGACACCAAGATCGACTACTTGCGCCTGACTGCCGGTGGTCATGTTACCACCGAAGTTGTTGCGATTTTGGACTGTATTAGGTATGTCTACAAATTCTTTGATGGCTATGTTCCTGCGGGTTGCAGCAACCGTAACGACGCTACCAAGTCCACCAGCATGTTTTACACACTTACTGGTAATAATTATGGCGATCTTGTTGCTGGAAACTGGAAAAAGTCTGGCATTCTTGATGAACTCAAGAAGGAGGGTTACTACAAGGGCTGAGTGCTGTGCCCTGGTGGTATTGCACACGAAAACCCTTGAAACGATTTAGAATACGCTACATAGATGAGAAGAATTTTCTGTAAACACCTCCGCCAATGTACAGCAGGTAGAGTGTCCACAAGTGGGCTCTGGTTGATCACGGTGAACAGGCCTACATAGCTACTTAAGAAGAGTACATGTGGACGCTAATGATAAAGAAAGCTGCAAGCATGAGGATCAGTGACCCGCAAGTGCGAACGGGTGGGGTCCCTGATGTGCGAACGGCCCCTAACGTGCATAGCAAATGGTTCTGGGGGAGCACAGCCTAGATAGCAAATGCAACACTTTTCCTTTCGTGGTCCTCAGAAAGCTGCGCCGTCGCGAAGGAGCCTCGCCACTGACAACTGTATGCGTGCGTGCTGGCGTGCCCGGACTCTGTTGGGTGGGCCCTGGTCTTCACATGAATAAATACTAATAAATACCAATTGATTCGAGAGAACAAGAGGGCATAGACGGTCTCTAATGGCTTGAGCCTCCTGTATACTGACACTCATCGCTGGATCGTCTCAATGGGATCCCACCATCAGGATACAACTCACACAGTTGTTTCCATAAACCAAACTTCATCTTTGCCAAGAACAGCAACCTGGGTCCTGAGGTTTTGACCACATAGTCACTTGGATCGCAACCCTCAACCACAAACGGATCCTCTTCATCCTCCTCCTCGGCTCCATCTTCACCTTCTGGGGTACCCACGTCCTCTGGTCGTCTGAAAAGAGGGCGCATCTTGGTCTCGAGCGGATCATCCTCCTTGATCACTTCCACATAGTTATCACGGATTAAAAAGCTCAAGTAAAACACGTTCTCCACTGTTTGGGTAAATGATTCATGTTTGAGCACAAACTGATAAAAGCTAATTGGCATACGTTCCCGGAGGTAGCGCGTTTTGAGATGGATTTTGATGGCTTTGATGGCGCGTGCTTCATCATTTTGTTGTCGCTCCTGATCAAACGCCACCGTGTGCTTGGCAGGTCCTTCCTCACGCGTCTTTTTCTCACGGCGTGCCACGGGTCGCGTAACGGCTTCACCAAACCCGCGCGGGACAGATGCAGGGAGTGCGCGGCGGTCTGGGAAATCAATGAGAACATCATCAAGCACCTTATCGATGCCATGGAGATCCAGCAACCGCTTGCAACCATCCTCCAGCTCTTTGGCGTCTAGCACGCGGAGAAATGTGGTTGTGACGGGGACGGGTCGGGCATTTTTCGCGTTGATTAGCGCGCAGAACACATCAGCATCTTTTTGGATAATTGTTGTGTCTTCTGATTCGAGGGCTGCAGCCTCAAAGAGTTCGTCAAGAGCCGCTTTCTGTTGCTGTAGCACGGAATCCTCATCATTGCCAGTAACGGCCATAATTTTCCTCTCTAGATCGTCATATTGCATTAATTTCTCAGCTGATTCGGGCACCCGACGCGCTCGGGTTCGAGGGGGCATCGATGTAACAAGCTTACTTTTGTCATGTCAGGCGCGCGCTTCAGGTCGGCGCTGGGGCTTGAAACATGATTCAGAAGCTACCTCAAGCAGTAGCCCAGCCTAAACTGCCGCGGGAGGGGTGATTGTTTAGCGTAGGAACGCTTTCAAGATTTTTTGGAGAATGCCCGCGATGCAGGAGCGACCCGCGTAGGAGGTCCAGGCCAGTGGAAATGGGTTTAGACTCCTACAGGTGAAAGACAGCGACAATGGGGGTTGTGTATGGGGGTTTTCCACTATTATTCATGCAATTGCAACCTCTAAACCTATTGATTTCAGCGAATTGAACCAGATCTCGACCCTCGGGCTCAGGGAGGGGGCAGGCGCTCTCCAGTATCTCGCCTGTGGCTAAATTGACGGTTCTGAAAAAAACGGTACCAGGAATACCTCAAGGATCAGTTGGCTACATGACTGTATGTTGCTGTGAGGTACACCTCAAAATTGCCTAATAGGGAAGTCGTTGCAAGGTGACTGGAAAAGTCTGGGCAGTCGCTGGATCTAAATGAAAAGTGTTTATATTCAGCTTTAGGCTTATTTAGATTATTCATAATATCCATCATGAGGCTCCTTCGAGGTGCAGAACCGAGAGGCCAATTATGAGCACCAAGTAGGTATCTTATCTATACCTGGTATAGTAGAGCACGACGGTTTTATTTATCCCAACACTGGTACATAAAACAAACCTTAGCCACTCTTTGGCTCTGACTGCCGAGTCACTGATGGCTAATTGCTGATAGCTGATTGCTGATAGCTGATTGCTGATAGCTGATTGCTGATAGCTGATTGCTCCAACTAAGCACTCTAGGCATTCGCCACTGATAAATAAATAACTAACTAGAAGATTGAGCCGGGGCACTCGACTGAGCGTTCGACTGGGCACTCTTCTTTTTCTTCTCCTTGGGCTCTTTCTTCTCCGCAGGCTTGTCCTCCTTCTTGTCCTCCTTGTCTTTGGCTTTTGCATCTTTTGCATCTTTGGCCTCGTCCTCCTCGAAAGCTTTGGTCATTTTACCCTCAGAGTTGTCAAACGTCTTGCGGGCTTCGAGAATCTCCTTTTGGAGCACGAGCAGTTCCTCGACACGGCCGAGTTTGCGAGGGTCGTTGCGGAGAGCAAACTTGAAATCCTCCACTTTAAGCTTTTGGCGATTCGCTGCTTTTGCTACCCGATAGGCCTCAAAGCAAACGCTCGCAATGTACTCCTGGAGAATATCCTCGAGTACCGCAATTGTCTCTTGGTTGGGATAAGATACGTCTCCATACGCATATAGCAGGGACTTCAAATCATTGTAAAACAAGTTTGCTCTTTTACGGCGACGCACTTCTACCATTTTTAGCTTGTGGGGGGGGGCTTGCCGTGGGCTGGTGGAAAAATTATATAATATCACTACTAGGCACAAGAAAGACTCACGCTTGTTTAATTATCGATGCCTGCAAAGTCAAAGTCCTTTACTGGATGCTGGACGTGCAGAGGGCGTAAAATTAAGTGCGACTTGGGGACCCCTAGCTGCAGACAGTGCCAAAAGGCCAACATCAAGTGTGAAGGGTACTCTATCAAACTACGGTGGTCGGGCGAGGCTGACCCCGGAAACGATCGCAGAGCGGTGCAATTTGTCAAATTTCCTCCTGATATGATGTACGATACCTATGAGGACCTCGACCTCGACCTCAATAACCTCAATGTCGCCATGCCCGATGGTGAGAGTACCACTATCGTGGGTCCATTTGGGGTATTTGCCCATGCACCGGATAAAGAGCAGGTGCAGCCCCGCAGGCGTAGGAAACGCTTTACTGCGTCGAATCCTTCCACTCCTGACCTCAAGCCAGTCTTTGATCGCACCAATTCAATCGCAAGCACCGCCGCGGCCTCGGCAGCCAATACTCCGGAGAATGGGTTCTCTCAGCCATATAATACAGACCCATCCTTTATTGTAAATACCAGCAGCAATCTGGGTAATACTCTCGGCGCAGGCCAGGCAAATGGCGGTAGCATCGTTCCCGACCTCGAGTCGTTTGAAAACGAGTTGGCGGAAATGTTTCCTGAAGCGTACATGAATGTCGTGCAGTCTTCCCAAAACCTAATTTTCGAGCCCGAGGTGCCGACACCTCTTGATTTCCCCCGCCTCTCGACAGATGTGTTTGCATTGGGTAACTCCCCTGCCCTCCTGGCCCGGTCACGGTACTTGCTCCAATTCTACAAAAAACATGTTGTTCCTGTAATGACATATGTGATTCACCCCAAAAATCCTTGGAGTACCATCTATTTACCAAGGGCTTACAGCGCTATCGGCGACATGGTATCCACCGGTAAAACAAGCGATGCTCGATACACTCTGCTCAATGCTCAGCTGGCTATTTCTGCCTTTTATATCCGCAATAAATTACCAGAAGGAAGTGCTCAATACGCTTATTATTACGAATTGGGCGAGAGCTTACAGGCTGAGGCCAAATCTGGATTGTCGCGAGTCGTTCAGGGAGGCCGAAACAAGTACAAGGATTTTCTGGTGGCTCTTCTCTCAATGGTCTCCTTGGATCTTGTAAAGGGCGAGTCAGGGCTGGGGGTTGTACCCCTGAATGCTGCTCAGCGCCTCATTGAGTCCCGGTGCCAAAAACGCCCGCAACTTAGCCGCAAAGCGCGCATCCTCCATCGTATATGCATAATGATCACACTCTTGCAACGCTCGACAACTTTTAGCGTGCAAGAGCACCGGCTCACCGATGAGTGGATGGACCGCACATTTGAGGATACGGTGGAGCCCCAGCATGATTCGCTTCAAATCGAGCAGCTAGAAAAGCTCGAGTCGCGCCAGCACACGCTGAGCTATATGGACAATACTTCACAGCTAGAACAGTATTTCCAGGAATACGCTTCCCATGCAGGGCCCGTGCCGCCAACGTCGATAAATCAGAGCCAAAACATCCCTAATGACTACGAGGCGGTATCCCCGCAACTAATTCATGGCGTTCCGGAATCTTTGGTGTACATCTTCAAGCAAGTCGTTGAAGTCTCCCGCAAGGCGTTCCATCGCCGAACTCATGGCCAAGAGTTTGATCATGAGCTGACCATGAAGTGCACTCAGCTGGAGGCTCATCTTGAGACGTGGAAAACACAGTTTGAACAAACAAGGCCTACCGATTTATTGGTGGTGAGTGTTAATGAGGCAGTCATGCACCACGCCCTGGCATTCCACGCGGCCCTTGTGGTTTACCACTACCGCCTTGCCAAGGATGTAAACCGGATGCTTTTACAGCCGTATCTGGAACGATCTATCGAGCACTTGGAGGCCATCTCAGCAATTAATAGTGAAGGAAGACTGGTGGCTTTGCCGTTCTTCTTCACGGGCTTCATTTGTGCGTGCGAAATCCACCCAGACAACGTTGAGCTGACTCGCCGGTACGACAGGTGGTTCACCACGATGCGCGAGGCGTGTCTATCACCTTACTCCACTGCCCTACAGGTTATCAATGAATGCCGCCGACGCAGAGCTGCGGGACTCCCCAGAGACAACTGGTTTGAAATCGTTGATGAGTGGGGTGTGTCTCTTATTCTCGTTTGATGTTGATGCTTAATATATTATTTATTTCGTAAACCTACTATTGCGTATTAGTCTGGAGGAGGGAGGCCAAATGCTGTTAATGATGCGGTGGGACCAAAGCTGCAAGTAGTCTTGAGAACGTGCCCATAGCTAATCAAGCGGTGGACCTGTCTTGCGTGCGAGAGTGGTGTTGCCCGTAATTGCACGCATGTCCGTAGATGCGGTGGATGCTCATGCTGAATACTTTACTTCTTTCGTAAATCTAGTAATGCGTATTGGTCTGATCATATTCGCGTTTCTCGGCTATGCTGTGATCCCTGTGTTTGGTGCGAGTGCTTCCACAGCACATTGTAATTGACCATAGGATGGCTGAGAGGAGCGCGGCGCCAGCCATACCCCAGATGAGGCCAAATGCAGCGGTTCCCAGCGATGCTACAGCACCGAATTGGTTTACCGTGCTGTTAAATTTGTCTCTGTAAACTCTGTAGAGCCCCGTAGCCGCTGCAGCGGCGGCTAATGCGCAGAGAGTGTTGAGGACGCTAATCAAAAAGACACAGACACTAAGTCCTCTTGACATGGCACTAAAGACCCCTAAAATAGCCATAATGAGTGAGAGACACGCTACAATAATGAGTAGAACCCACACAGCGTAAGAAACGCCCCTGAGTATGTGCTCATAGCTGGTGAGGGTGCTGGGGACGCGAATGGAGTTGAGCAGGCTGCCGGTGTTGGAATCCGCGAGAATCTTGAGCAAACTGAAATAAAAGGGAGTGGTAGGAGTCTCGCACCGAATAATTTCGACATTATGGCCCTCACCACCATCATAATCGCCATAGCAGTACCCGTTGGCACCAACTTGGTAGATGCGATAGATGCCTGTATTGGACAAGAGGGAGCCCGTTAACCCAGAGGCTATACCTCCCATATCTATTTTCAAAAAGTATATTTTGGTGAGGCCTCCAGCACCTGTTCTAAACGAGCCGAAAAAGGAGACCATCGCCAACGCGAGGGTTCCCAAACTTAATATAATTGGTAACAACGAGTAAAAAAATCTTCCCAGCATCGCGAGGAAATGCAATCGGTAACGGTCGGAACCTCTCGATTATATACCAAAGGCCCAAAGAATCTGATGTTGCATGCATGCATGCAAGCAATGCAGGGCAAAAACAAGCGAGCCAAGCCTCTGCGCATAAACAAAAGAGAATAGGCGGATGGTCTAACGTTATGTTTAATGTTCTTGATGGTGAATTTGCCTCGAAAACGTGCGCGATGAACTCCGCGATCTTGTCAAGCGACAGAAGCCAGTGGGTTGACTCTGAAACAGGGTCAAGGGGGCCTCCTATGCGCTCCAATTCTGATGTAAACCACATTTCAAGAGCGACTACCACATTATTCGCACAAATTGAATATGCAAGTCGCCACCCCCATCCTGCTTGAGCACGTTTATTAACCCCCACGAGCCACGCAGTAAAGCTTGGCTGCAGAGTTGGGCTAAACTCAGAGCATACTAGCCATGGTGCAATTGCTTGCGATAAAATGGAAGCAAGATTGTTACCAAAGTATATACATTGATGAGCTCATTTGGCGCCTGGTTATAGTGGCAAAAATAAAAGCGCTCTTTTGCATGTCTGGCTCACCATCGGGTGCTATAGGAAACCACAAAGGACCGCAAGGAGGCGAGTCAAAGGAGTCTCTCGCCACCGTTCCAGGAACAAAAATCAAAAGAGCCTCGAACCTAACGCTGACTGACAAACTGGGAAACTGCATGCAAGGGCAGGCATATTTAATGCACAAACTCCCAGCGAGGTGACAGAAGCCACTGGTGAAGCCATTGGCGGTTGAGTAGCTCATCAGATTATCCAAACTACCAGAAAAAGCACTAAACAAGGTAAGATTATACATATGAAACGCAGCTTCTACAGCTCCGTCCGGCTGGACTTGGGACCCACTCATCTTGTGCCTATGGGTCTCCACTATTTGTACCTTCCAGACGCCAATCAGGCACCACTCACTTTACCACTCTAACCCTAATGCACATTTACTCTCTGTATTTAATTAAATATTGATATACTCACAATGGCACGTTGATTTGTCATGCTCCCCCCTACGCTGCTCGGCAAATGGACGCTGCTCATTGCAGTTGTCTCCATCTTCAACTCTGCACAGTCATATGCTGGTGATTTGAAAACCTCCCGAAAGATCTACAGCGGAAAGCCTGCCGAGGTTACGGGTTTGAGCAACCGCACTTTTGGAACCTGGACTGCACTCGTGGGGGTCATTCGGTTCCTGAGTGCCTGGAATCTCGAGGACCCGCTGGTCTGGAAGATTGCATTCAGCACATACGCACTTGCTGGCGTGCACTTTTACTCGGAATGGCTCATCTTCAAAACCGCAAAACTTGGGGCTGGCTTGTACGGCCCTCTGTGTGTTGCGTCCGGTACAATGGCCTGGATGCTCTTTAATAAACCATAGACACTGAAAATGTAAATTAATAAAGAACCAAAAAAATGGAGTCTTAGTTTTTACGGGGATCACGGCGTCTCAGCTCGGACATCACGTCGGGGCCCAGCATCCGCTCAAAGCCCTCCTTGTTCAGGCATTCGAGTTTAAGCTCTGTCTCGGCGCGGACGGTGGCTGTGCGAGGGGAGTTATCCAAGAGGGCGAGCTCACCAAAGTAGTCGCCCCGGCCCAAGGAGGCAACGGTACTGCCGCCTGCGGTGACGCTGGCCTTGCCTTCGTCGATCAGGTAAAAAAATGAAGCCGCCTCACCCTCGCGGACAACTTCCTCGCCCTTTTCAAACGTCTTGGAATGAAGGGCGTCTGCAAGTCGTAACTTAGCGGCCTGGTCGAGCCCCCCGAGGAGATCGACGTTCTCAAGAACTTTAAGAGAATGGTCGCGCTTCTCGCTACGGGTTTTGACCATAATGCTCTTGAAGCTTGTGCGGTCAAGTGCCCACAACGAGCATTTGACATCAGCAATGACAGAGGCGGCACGGGGCGAATTGTACATCAAGGCGAGCTCTCCAAAGCAGGAGCCAGCACCAGAGGTACCCACGGTCTTGCCGTCAATCTCAAAGTGCACAGTGCCGCTCTCAAGAATGTAGAAAAAGTCTCCCTCGTCGCCCATCTTGATGATGGTTTCGCCTGCCGGTACGCTGCGAGGGGTCAAAGCACGGGCAACCTGGACTAGCGAGTCCGAACTGAGGCCCTGAAACAAAAAGATCTTGGAAAGAGCCTTGAGGGCTGCCTCGGAAACGGTACCACTGCGCTCGACGGCGGCTGTACTCGAATCCGGTTGGTCGCACTCGGCGCTTACGCTTGTGCGGCGAGTTACTACAAAATGCGGATCTTTAACCGCAATAGCGGGCTCGTTCTCAGTGTAGGCAGCAGAGAACATCGGGGATATCTACTTTAAAGAAAAAAGAATGCGGAGATTTGATAACTATATATAAGAGGTATCGCTTATCTAATATCCGTTGCAGATCGGCTCGTCATTCAAAGTAATTTGCGGAACCTAACTGAAAGCACATATTTGATTAACTTTGCGGAATCTCGAGTAGCTAGTACTCTTGATGTTTGGCTGAAAACTACGATTTAGCACTAGATTAAAAATGGGATGTATAGCGTCATGCATGCATATGAGATGCATATATATCCTGGTGGCTTGGTGAGGCCTTTTGTTGGGCTTGAGGCTGCTCTCTAAACTAGTTTGCGTCTTAACCAAAACCTCCAAAAAGACACAGAGAGTCTCAATCCGGCGACCCAGACATCGGTTAGCGCCTGTTGCCGCCAACAACACATTCTCCAGTCGTTCCTGACAAGATGCAAGCAGCCTAACGGTACCCCTGCCCTAATGCATGACCGTTAAGCTTGGAAACTCAAAAAAATTAAACCAGTCACCGCCCTACGATTAAATCATAGATACAGGGCCTTCCAGTGGCCCAAAGACAGCCAAACTATGACGCCTTGCTATCGGTATAGCGCCCAGCACGCCCTTTGTAACGCCTCTCAATTTACAGGCGGGGCTTGACCCTGGGAGCAGACGTCCCAAAATACTTGACCGTTGAACTTTAATTTTTTTGGCATATTTCGGCCTGCAAATCTAACCTTACCGCTCCATTTCTCCAGTTTCTTGTATGCTTTATTCCCGCGATTAATAGGGAATATGAGCTCAAGCTTGGGGATTATTAACCAATGACTAGAGTGTCTGTGCATCATGCGCTAAGATATTACTAATGGCATCGCGAGCCTGCCAAGGTTCTTGAGGCTCCAAGACTAGATAGGCGAGCTCTTTCCCCCCTCCTGGTCGAGGGTCATTAGAGGCTGGCGCCTCGAAGACCCTAGTCGTGTCACGGGCGAGGCTGTCTAGATGGTGGGCTAAAGCAACTGATTCACCTCTTAAGTTTAGATAGCTCTATATACCAGGATATAGTACAGCCTGAATCGGGAAAAAAAAAAGATATACTCGGAAGAAAAGAAAAAAGACAGAAACTCGTGTAAGTCTGTAGACTAAAAAGACAGGACGAGCGAGCGAGAAAGCTCAAGACTGAATTTCAACCAAGATGCCCGCATACTTGATGTAGTACCACATTTGTCGCTCAACAAAATATAAATACAAACTCCCCACGCTCGTATACACACAACATACTAATGTACCCCCCTGCTCTTTTACTCTGGTTTAACTCGAAATCGCACGAGCTCATCGAAGCTGTCGATGTAGAGTGCAATCGCACCTGGGAGTTTAAAGGATGTGGCGATAACGTATGGCTACTGTACCTCAATGATATTGCTATCGCTGCTATCGTTATCAATCGGCTTCAGTCAAAGATATTTTGGTACGAAAGCAGTACGTGGACGATCATGCCCCGTAAAATATCTCCCTCTTTTGAGGAGCTGAATTATAGGATCGATGACCGGCAAAGGCTGAGATGGACACGGGAAGGGATGTCCATGTCACTAATTGATGGCTCAGTGGTACATCAGAATCGAGCTGATATCCAGGATCTCTCCCAGTATGCTAGAGCTACTCACCTTGATGGCTACTTGAATATATTCAATACCGCCTATGAGCAGGAAATCATTGTGTCAGGATTTATCGCAATGATTGTATGGTCAAAGCCTGACTGGATTGCCAAAGTACGTGGGTGTGTTGGGTTTCAGTCGAGCAAATTGGGCCAAGGTATATGGCAGAGCCTTATCAAGTATGCTCATGCAATTAAGTAGCTTATTTAGTAAATCAGGGCTCTGACACATTCTATAAAATTAGTTATATACACAAGCAACGCTTGAGCATCATTTGCTGAGCTCGGCCAAACGAACCACAACGGCATTGGCGTGACCATCCAAACCCTCGCGGCGGGCAAGGGCAACAGTAGCGGGGCCGATATTTTTCATGCCCTCAGGGGTAAGCTCCTGAGAAGTAATGTGCTTAAGGAAGGTGCTGGTGTTGACACCGCTGTATTGATTAGCGTAGCCATATGTAGGAAGGGTGTGGTTGGTGCCACTGGTGTAATCACCGCAAGACTCGGGAGAAAGTGCACCTACAAAGACAGAGCCGGCATTTGTGACGTCCTTGACGAGATCCCTGGCATTATCAACCTGGAGAATAAGGTGCTCAGGAGCATACTGGTTCGACAAACGAATGGCTTCAGAGCGACTGGGAACTGTGATGATAGTAGAGTGGCCAATGGACTTGCGAATCACCTCAAAACGAGGCAAAGCACGCGCCTGGTTGTCGAGCTCAGCTTGAAGTTCCTCAATATCACGCTGGGTCCAATCGATGGCAATCAAAATGACCTGAGAGTCAGGGCCATGCTCAGCCTGAGAAAGTAGATCAGAAACAACAAACGCCTTGTTGGCATTCTTATCAGCGACAACAAGTACCTCAGAAGGCCCGGCAGGCATATCGATACTCACCTGAGCATCCAGGTCGGTCTGGACAATCATCTTGGCAGCAGTAACAAACTGGTTTCCAGGACCAAGAATCTTATCACACTTGGTGACAGTATCAGTTCCATATGCCATAGCAGCCACTGCTTGTGCGCCACCTGCCAAAACAATTTGCTTGGCGCCTACCTTGTGGGCAACGTACACAACTTCGGGAGTAACAGTACCGTCCTGACGGGGAGGACTAGCAAAGACAATTTCAGAGCATCCAGCGACTTTAGCGGGAACACCCAGCATGATAGCGGTCGAGGGAAGAACCGCAGTACCACCAGGGACATAGAGACCGACACGGGCAATGGGGCGAGCGAATCTGGAGCACACAACGCCAGGCGCAGTCTCGACGCTCAGATCCTCAGTGAGTTGAGCGGCATGGAACTTCTCGACATTCTCGCAAGCAAGATCAATGGCATTCTTGACCTCGGTATCGAGTTGCATGAACTCTGCAGGGAAAGGGGCCTTGAGCACTGGGTTCGTGAGCTGACACTTGTCGAATCTTGCAGTAAGCTCAATCAAAGCCTTGTCGCCATTTTGACGCACTTGCTGGACGATGGGGCGGGCGAGATCAAAGGCATTGGAGGACTGGGCGGGGCGGCGAAGTGCTGCGGCAACTGCTTCTTCCGAGTTTCCTTGCACCAATTTCATCTTGATAGGTACATCTACTTGTGAGTCGACGACAGGTGCGGGTGCAGGTGCAGGAGCAGGAGCCGGTTGAGAAGCTGCCTTTTCTTTTGCATCAGTGACAGCGGCCCATTTGGGCTTGGCATTGCCGGCACGGCGGCTGATTTTGCGACTCTTTGCATCAAGATTTGCTTCCACGTCTTTGAAAGTTACACCATTTTGGGCCAACTTGACTGATAAAAAGTACAGCAGGTCGGCAGCCTCCCACGCAATCTCTGATTTTGAGGTAGCATCACACAGCTCCTCTGCTTCTTCCATGAGTTTCGAGTTTAAGAGTTTGGGGTCATTGAAAAGTCGGTGAGTATAGGAGCCGGCTGGTGCGTTGAGCTTACGCTCAGTGACGGTACGTTGGAGCTTTTCGAGACCAAACGAGGGCCCAAAACATGTATAAGTGTTGTTGTGGCAGAACCCGGGTCCCTTTTGCTCAACTACAAACTGGAGTGCGTCGCCATCGCAATCAATGGAGATGGAGATGAGTTTCTGAGTGGCTCCGGAAGAGGCACCCTTGTACCAAAGACCACGTTTACGAGACTGGTACACACCGGTCATTGTACGCAGCGACTCTGAGATACTCTCAGGGCTACTGTAGACTGTACCGAGCGCCCGACCGTGCTGGTCACACACAATCGTTAGATAAAGGCCATCGGGGCGGTCACTAGTGAGCTTGGAGCAGATCACATCACTCAAAGAAATACGCTCGGGATGATTAGAGTGGTCAACAGTGAGTTTAGAGCAAGGGATCACGGGCACGGCGCTGCCGATCTCCTTGTAGCTCTGCTCGGCACTTTCGACAAAGATCTGGCAAAGAGAGCCAGTTTTCTGCACAAGCGACTCTGAGAGAGCATAAAGATCCTTGATCTCCTGCGCATTATTATTCCATTGCACGAATATACCCAATAAACCACCGGCCTGGACAAGTTTAGTTGCAGTTGCGATATCAGATGAGACAGCGAGACGATCAGAAGGAACGTCCGCCTCTACCAAGACCTGGAGCAAGCCTGGAGGGATTACTGCTCCGAGAGCACCACCATCCAGCACGGAAATGACATCCTCGACGTTGGGCTCAGGGAATTGGACCAGGAAATCGGTCTGCGAGTGAACCTGTGTCAAAATAGACAGCTCATCTAGAGGAATATCCTTGGCGTTAATTAAGATTCTGCGAAACGGCAGCGATTCTTCAAGTTCATCGCTGCTTTTCACCGACACAATCACCGGAAGCATGAGTCAGAGTCAAAAGCCAGTGGGTGTGTAATATCGGGAAAAAGTAGGCAGCGGGTAATGAGTTTAATAGTAGAATATATAAGTTAGCGATCGTGTACAGCCTATATCAGAGCTGCGGGGCGGGCTTATCTGAAAAAACCGGCTTATAGTGGTAGGGAGATGCAAGGCAGGTGAAAAAAAAAAGGCTGCTAATAAATTAATCCTCAAAGCGGGGGAGCTCAATCAGGACGACTGGGATTTTTTTTTTGGGTGTGGTTTAGATCTCTCCAGGGCGTTCAGGGGCTCTCATGTTTGGTGGTGAGTCGCGCTGTAACCCTAGGGCAGGACCGGTGACCCGAGATGGAAACAAGGTGAGCATTGCAGGGGTTGGGGGCGCTCTATTGATGTATTCCCGCAACCGTATGACTCCCTGGCCTGAAAATACGCAAAACACCGACTGCTGGTGTTGAGTCAAATCAGGGGGAGGTTGCCGACAGAACTGCGCGAGGTCAGGGCGCAAAAACGATGAGACACCCGTCAGCGATAAATGGGTCAACCGCGTACAATTATTCACAAGAGACGCAACCGCCTGGAAAGATACGTTGTTGCAATACGACAAGTGTATACGCTCCAGTGTGTTTTCGGACGGGAGCCGCTTGGCAAGCCATAGGATGCCCTCATCATTGATCTGGGTGCACTTGACCAATCCGATTCGGCGCAAGCGTGGCAGCCTAGCAATGTGCGCGACCGCCTCGTTGGTTAGTCGCGCACAATTGGCAACGTCCACATACTGCAAACGAGGGCAGGACTTGACAAGATACGACACTCCGTGATCAGTGATATGGGTGCAGTGACCTAGATGGATGTAATGCAAATTCTGCTCCAAAGTCGCCAGCGCATGCAAGCTCCTGTCGGTGACATTAAAGCATTTACCGAGTACCACCTGGTGGAGGCGGGGTGCCAGCTGGACGAGTCTTTCAACGGTGGAGTCAGAGATATTGGGGCAGGCCCCAAAATCTATAAGCCGCAAACTTTCACAAGATTGGACATTGTCGAGGACGTCGCTGGTGAGCTCGTTGTTGCCATTGACCCGCAGCTCTCGTAGGTTCCGCAGCTCTTTTAATAATGCTGCAACAGTGGCATTGTCGAGCCCACAGTGCGAGAGGTCCAGCTCTAGCATATATGCACAATATTCCATGACATCCTTGAGGGAGTCTTTGGTGACGGAGGTCCCGGCAATTTTGAGGCGCCGGAGATACTTGCACGAGCGGGCCAGCGCGACAACACCTCTATCGGTTACTTCGGGACAATTGGTCACATAGAGCCCATGAAGCTGAGGGCAATGCTCGGCAACGGCAAATAGAGTGTTGTCGGATATCAGCACGCCCGAGAGGTCAAGAGAAGACAAGTGGGGGTTTCTTTTGATTAGTTCAATAATTATCGTCTCGTCAGAGATACTGGAACCGGCAAGTGCGAGTCTCTCGAGCTGATTGCACACCAAAAAGGGCCGCAACGTAGCGGCTGTTACATGCTGGGCGACCGCGCCCAAATTGAGACGCCGAACCAGGCGAGCATAGTCCCGAGCATCGGTTTGAAGGGCGGCACAGAGGGAATTAAGGGTCACAAGCGACGTAATCACCGGGCGCATCCATAGCTTGTCGATGCCGATATGGAACCAGCGGCGCTGGGTCAGCAAAAATGACCACAAGTCATTGCGGTCGGTCAAGTAGCTGAGAATACGCACCAGGAGCTCATTAGGAAGCTGTGCAATGGTCGGCGCTCCATGTGGTGCCTCTCCTAGCCGGGGAAACAACCCGGTCATCTTGTGTTGTGATGCTTAAAATGTAGGTTAAGGTCTAGAGGCATTTAAGGTCCCTTTGGGAGGCCCACCATCACATAAGCATATAATTATAGGCACATTTTAATATTCTCTCTACTAGTAATGATTGCGGTAGTGGGCGGATTGACGGCCATAGGCGTTACACGCGCGGCGTTCAGGGCAAGTACTCGACTCAGAGCGCTGCCGCCATCGATGTTTGGCGTAGTGGATGAGCGCGAGGCTTCACCATTTGTCAAGGGCGGGTTTAGATCCACAATGGACGTACACGAGGCGCGTCAAGTATTGGGTTTGCCGCCAAACTACACCAAACAACAACTCTTGCAGGCGCACCGGAAGGCGCTGATGAGTAATCACCCAGATCGTGGCGGCTCGACGTTTCTATCCCAAAAAATTAATGAGGCGAAAAAGCTCCTTTCTTAATAATGTCCACTCTGAATATCTGCCGTGATAATGACGACCCGTTTTACCGGTACAAGATGCCGCCCATCCAGTCTAAAGTAGAGGGTAGAGGTAATGGTATCAAAACCAATATCATTAATACTACTGATGTTGCCCGGGCTCTCTCCCGGCCTCCGTCCTATATCATCAAATACTTTGGTTTCGAGTTGGGCGCTCAGACCACCATCAATGAGGCCGTCGACCGCTTCATCATCAACGGTGCTCATGATTCCAACAAGTTGCAAGACTGCTTAGACGGGTTCATCTCCAAGTTTGTCCTGTGCTCCAACTGCAAGAACCCCGAGACCGATTTTGTCATTCACAAAAACGGTACCATTGACAAGCACTGTACGGCTTGTGGTGCCGATTCTTTTGTCGACCCGGGACACAAGCTCACCTCGTTCATTATCAAGAACCCTCCTGAAGCCAGCAAGGGTAAGAAGAAGGCCATGGCCAACGCTGCCTCTGCCACCTCTGCACAGACCGGCGCCAGCATCGATGCCGCTCAGGCAGAGAAGAAAAAGGAGTCCAAAAACAGCAACAGCGGCGAGGACGAGTTGACTCGCCAGATGAACGCCGACGCCGCTGCTCTAGGCAAAATAACCAAAAACGACGACGAGGTCGAGTGGGCCGCTGACCTTTCGGAGGACGCCGTCAAGGCCCGTCAAAAGGATCTCGACCGGAAAATGGCTGCCCTCGGCATGGAAGAGGATGTGGACAAGAAGCAGTACTCCAAGTTTGGCGAGTGGGTCGAGGAGAATAAGCCTGCGGACGTTGAGATCTACAAAAAGGCGCTGGAGATGGGAATCAACACCAAGCCCAAGACCGTCCAGGTCCTGGCCCAATGTCTTTTCGATGAGAACATTGTCAAGCAGATTGAGGAGCACGCCGGTTTGCTCGGCAAGCTCGTCAACTCTGACGCTCACGAGATGGATCTTCTTGGTGGTATTGAGCGCTATATTAGCACCCAGAACCCCAGTCTTGTTCCCCAGGTCCCCAACATCCTTTTCAAGCTTTACGAAAACGACCTCATTGGTGAGGAGGTTGTCAACCGTTGGGGTACCAAGGCTTCCAAGAGATATGTTGATAAGGAGTCTTCTCGCAAGGTAAGAAAAGCTGCTAAGCCTTTCCTTGAATGGCTCGAGAACGCCGAGAGTGATGATAGTGACGATGACTCTGAATAAAAGGACCTAGATAATCGTTTAGCTGGTCCAATCTATAGTATATAAATGAATCCACTATTTAAGATCATGGATGTCCCGGCCACATGCGTGGTACCTTCCAGGCGCCTTGGGACCAACCGCTGACATGGATTTCGCAGTCGATCTATGGAATTCGATTCTGACGCCGGGCACTACCCCGGCCCTGGTTAAAGCCACACACTTTTCATTTGTAGCCCTGATCTCTGTGCTTTTGGGAATGTTATACGCTACTCGCAGTCTCCATTTTGTAGCTCTACTGGTGATTGCAGGTGGCCTGTGGGCGGCAATAACATGGTTTATCAAAGAGGTTGAGCTAATGAAACTAAAGGAAAAGGAGAACGAGAAGCTCATAGACGATGACGAGGATAAAGCTGAGCGGGATCCCTCTGCTCGATCGACTGAGAGTCGGATCTAATTTCGAGCTACACTGGACGGGACTAAAATAGGTTTAATTGGATAGATTATAACGGATTATGAGTAGCTAGTTGAGTGTGCTAGCCGTTGATAACTAGTCCAGCTCCATAGTCAACAGGTGAGCCCGTATCGAGTGTCGGGTTTCAATTAGCATCTCAAGGGTGGCGAATGTAAAATCTGTGAGGCATAGAAACACCAAGTTATGCCGAGGTTCTTCTCGTAGTATATAGAATTGTCTATTATGCCTGTGCCTGCCCACTATCTTACTGTCCAAGAAAAGTGAAAAAAGTATAGGCAGCCTATTTCTAGAATGTATTCTGCATCTTCGGATAAATCTAGCATCGCCTATTTGTGTGTGAGACGTGTCTTAGACGTGTCATGGATGTGGGTTTTTGTGGGAACAGTTACGGTCTAATAGGCAGTGGGTGGACACAGCGTGGGAACGTACAAGGGACCTATTTAGTTCTGAGGTCCGAGGTAGTAATCATACTTTTAACAGCTACGGTCCTATACACAGAAAGACTGAGCAGATGGCTTATTTCAGATATGCATCATGCACGGCGTTGGTGCAAAAAATTACGCAGCCGACGGGTCTCTAACCCAGTTATTGTGGCCAAGTTAAATATCTGTTCTTATTGATAGATAGTTTATGCTACGTACGTGACGTGACTATTAGTGCCAGTGCATCTGTCTTATCGATTGTGGGTGTGAGATAAGTGGGCTCGAAACCCAAGACGGCCACTTTGCAACGCGCGTGAACAAATCCACATTCACTTGCATGCATAATCATCAACGATGCTAAAATAAACTACAATGTATAATCTCTCGAGAGATTCTATAGGGAATGGGAGCGCACCAAATGTAGAGGGGGAGAGTCACGTGAGCCGGGGTTGGAAATCAAAAGTCACCGCCGCCAAAGTCACCGCCGTCAAAATCACCTCCTCCATAGTCTCCTCCTCCGTAATCGTTGCCGTCATCATAGTTATTGATCACGGTAGTATCACCATGATCACCCATCATTTCGCCGAGCATCATACCTCCAAGGAGACCACCGCCGACACCCATGGCCATAGCACCGCCACCGTAGTTCCTCTTGGGGCGACCCTGGTATTGCTGCTGGGGCATGTACTGGGGCTGCTGAGGGTAAAACTGAGGCTGAGGAGGATAGTAGCCCTGCTGAGGAGGGTATTGTTGTTGGTATCCACCCTGTGGGGGGTAACCTTGTTGGTAGTTTTGCTGCGGCTGAGGCTGATAATTGCGTTGCTGCGGCTGCGGCTGCGACTGTTGCGGAGCATTGTTCCTGCTTTGATCGTAGCTCGGTGGATTCTCGCTCTTTTGCGATTGGCTAGGAGGAGGGCCGGATGGAGGACCGCCGCTGGACCCAGAAGGAGGCTCCCATTGGGACTTGCCTGTTTTCAGATCAACGTAGTAATATGTCTTGTAGTTGTCATCAAACTTTGCTAACCATCCGTCGGGTACCTGGGGTGGGGACATGCTGTCTTTGACAAGAATGCATGTGTGCGCCTATTGTCCCTGTTCTTATTGCTGGAGTCACGTGGCGCGCAAGCACATCCCCCACGTGTGGCAAAATACGGTGGCAACTTAAATCCAAGCCACACTACACCCTATTTACGCCCCCTTGAATAGATCCTCACTAAAATGGATAAACCCAAAGATCAACTCACAGAAAAAGAACTGGCTCGTCTCGAGGAGTTTGAGACCCAGCATGGCCCCCTCTCGCTACTGTTTCGTGCGGTGGAGGAGCATGGCCAAGTCCTTATCTCGCTCCGCAATAACCACAAATTACTCGCATATCCAAAGGCTTTTGACAGGCATTGTAACATGGTCCTTGTCAATGTCAAGGAACTCTGGACAGAAACCCCTCGTAGCTCAAAGGGCAAAAAGGGAGCACCCATACAAAGGGACCGGTACATCTCAAAGATGTTTCTGCGAGGCGATGGTGTAATTTTGGTGGTAAAGGTATAAAAAGCGGCATCAATTGGGGCTTTTGAGATTTAAAATAAACGGGCACGGGCCCATGTATATGCATATTTAACTAATCTAAATCGAGATCCAGCTCATCACTGAGCGTTTGTTGCGTTTCTCTCCGGAGCAGCTCTCCCAGGGTGCTATTATCTCGAGAATAAACCCATTTCTCATCAATAAAGTCGTACCGTTTGGGCCCCGAAATTGGACTGCTCAGCCAGATTTGCTTATTAGGAGGCTGCTTATTGATGACATAAGTGCCGGCTGGGGGCACTCGGATAGTAAGTACACCCTGCCCCAAATCGCAATCGACCTGTGGCTGGCGCTCAGACAGATCCTCAAAGCTATCTAGAATCGATTCTAGACACCCGTCTGCTTTCTCATGGTACACGCCGATATTAAGAAACCTGCGTCCAAGCACCACCCTCTTCAGCATCTAAGGTTATATATATAGTAAGCAGAATTATCTTGGGAAAGGCGCACTCTCAACCGACTAGAAGCCATGAAAAAGCCAATCATGGTCATGTCTCCCGACTGGACGTGCGGTAGCATAGTCGACGGTAAGGACAGACTATTTAGTGTCCCTAAAGTTATATTCCAGCGGCACGTCCTCGTCCACCTCGAGCCATGTGATTTACTGGCTCTCTATCATTGCTGCCATTATCTACGTAACGCCGTTGCCAACTGGGGCGGATGGAGGCACCTGTACCAGCGTGATTTTGGCACTGATTGCATTGAAGCATCGGGTGATTCACCCTTTGAGCGTTACCTTTTACGGTCAAAGGCTCAGGTCTACATGCTCTGGGTAGTGCCCAACGAAAAGCCCCAAATCGTCGGCCCCACGCCGCAATTTGCAGTTAAAAGCATAGTTGCCTCTGCCCAGTTTGCCGTTGTTTTATCCACCACTGGTGAACTGTATGCGATCGAGTCTCAAGTCACAGCGCCTCAGCCCGTAGGACCCAGGGGACACAGAATGCTGCGACCAGGTAGCTCTCAATTGGGCATCACCCGCATGAGGCACGCAGACACTCGCTTCTCCCCCAAATTCAAGCAGATATGGGGCTCGCACTCTTATATTCACGCCTTGAGCGAGAAAGACGAGGTCTACATGTGGTTCAGCAGCGAGATGCACGGTTGGAGAATCAAGTTCGGCAACGAGCGGCTCAGAAACCTCACTAAAATCGTCTCTTGTACTTCAAATAACTGGCATGCGGCATTAGTGGGCTCGACTGTGCTTTGGTGGACCTGCGATTATAGTGGGTATAACAACAACTATCAGCCATTTTTGGTCAAGACATGGGAGTACTACGGGTTCAATATCCGTGATATAGAGATTATCGGTTCTCGTTTACTTCTCTTGCATGAGGACCGAGTGCAATCGCTCAACTTGGGCCACGATGGTGACACAAAGCCATCAGAGGCTGCATACACCACGTTCCCAGCCCCCGAAAACTGTATAAAAATGGGCTCGTGCCTCTCTATATTGACCCTTTTCTGCGCTGATGGGTCCACGGTCGCCCTGGATGTCAACTACCCGGAAACTTTTCTTCTCCAAGATATGTCAAATTGTGTCGATATCTTGTTTCGGCCCAATAGTACCTGGAAGCTTTGTGCGGACGGGTCAGTTCATCACTGGTCCTCGTATAATTGGGCCAATGGTCTCATTTGGAGCCCCTCGCAGGTCACCCCGCTCAAAATCCATAGCCCCAACTCTTTGGTGCTCGACAAGACCTTCCAGTGGACATCCTGCGCAAACTCCACCCGTCAGCCTATTGTTCTCGACCCAAACGCCGTCGAGACAATGTGCCTGCACGATGAAACAACAAAGTCCATCTTCATGCATCGGGTTCTTCAGATTGCTCACCAATACACACAGCACTCTCTGAGCCTTCACTTGATTCTCATGGAGCCGAGCCCAGGTGATGTGTTTAGCACATCAACGCTACACGGCACTATCCCGACATCAACTAGTCGCCGCAAGTTGCGAGCTCCTGAATATGTGGAATCTGAGCCTCAGAAATCGAGATGGTGGTCGCGGTTTTGTATCTGATCGCCAAGCGCGTGCAAACCTAATATTTATCTGCATTAAACCTTGTTCAAGAGGTTGTTATTATAATATTCTTCATTTACATATAATAGATATATTTAAATGCCATTCTTTCAAGAACTCGTTAGATCGAATGCAAATGTCCCGGTCTTTTTATCGTAGGAAACAAACTTGGAATCAGTGCGCTGCTGTAAGCGTTGGATGAATTTGCGCATTTTGGGGTGATCGGCGTCCTTGATGACTTCTTTTGTATCAGCCGTGATGGGCCAGCAGTTGTCAAGGGTTACACGGCAGTCAACATTGAGGCCTTGGCCCTTGGCAGGACGATCTTCGGGGTACAGCACAAACTCTTGGTTGGCAAATGCAACAATGTGCCCGGGCACTTGGCGGTGCACATCAGAAAAATCGCTCAGGTTCACAGGCTGTTTAAACTCTACTTGACCAAACCCTTTGCGGCCGATCTTAAAGTTGGACACGCTCTGAAGCTGTTGAGGGCTCATCCCGCTCAGCTTGGCCTGGCTGGGTGAAATCCAATAGCCATTGGCGTCAGTGATGGCAGAGTCAGAACTAGGCACAGAGGGCACTGTACTGGATGGGACAGCAGGTACAGAATCAGCAGGCATGGGAGTGCTCTGAGCCTTGACTGCAGCAGGAGTTGATGAACGCGGCGCAGGGGTAGATGCCAAAGCGGGAGATGCTGTGCGAGATGTCAATTCACTCTTTTTGGGGGTTGCCAAAGTGGTAGGATTGAACTTGGGCGCAAAATTGTCAGACAGCAGAATCAATCTGTCAGTTTCAGTATTGAACAGTGGATCGATCGACTCGATCTTCTTTTTGGGAGTCTGTAATTCGGCCTTGGGCTCCTTTTCGGGGGTCACAGAAGCACGACGGTGATTAGGTGCTGCACGAGGCACAGTAGCAGGACGAGGTGTCAGCACGTATGCCAGGTACTTGAGGTTGGTCGGCTCCTTATTGACAGGAGTAAACAGAGGCTCGGTGGCAGGTGCGCCCTTTACAGAGTCAAACAGCTGATTGGTGCCGTATGGGTTTTGGGTAAGCTGAGCCACGGTCTCCTGGGGCTGGGCCTGAAGAGTGTTTTGAGGCTTTCCAAATAAACCAGTGCCGGTTGTGTTGGTAGCAGAGTTGTTATTTCCAAACAACCCAGTGCCAGTTCCGGTATTGGAAGCTGTACTGTTACCAAACAAACCTCCGCCACCACTATTAGAAGTAGCGTTGTTATTATTATTATTTCCAAACAAACCTCCGCCCGTAGTTGATGAGTTGCTACCGAAACCAGACCCCAACCCACCAGTGGTAGCTGGCTTGTTGCCGAATAGACCTCCTGAAGTATTGGTATTCGATTGAGCGTTATTGCCGAATAGACCTCCGCCAGTACTTGTTCCTGCTCCACCGGCAGTATTATTGCTACCAAAAAGACCACCGCCAGTAGTAGTAGTTGGAGTAGTGGAAGGCTTGTTACCAAACAGGCCACCGCCTGTGCTGCTAGTGTTGGCAGCGTTATTGCCCCCAAAAAAGCTACCACCGGTGCCTGTAGTGCCAGTATTAGCTGTGTTGTTTCCGAAAAGTCCTCCACTTGCGGCAGGCTTCTGCTGTCCGAACCCACCAAATCCGCTACTAGTATTATTGTTTGCGGTGGTGTTGTTATTATTTTGGCCAAATAAGCCGCCACCGGTGCCGCTGGTATTGGCATTGTTGTTATTGTTGTTGTTGCCAAAGAGTCCTCCACCACCGGCATTGTTTGTGGTGTTTGTTTGGCCGAAAAGTCCTCCCCCACCGGTGTTGGTGTTGTTAGATTGACCAAACAAGCTGCCTCCAGTATTGGTATTGCTATTAGCATTGTTTCCGAACCCTCCAAAACCACTGCCTGCATTGTTATTTGATTGGCCAAACAACCCGCCACTACCAGCAGCATTGTTATTGTTATTGTTGTTGAGATTATTCTGGCCAAACCCACCGAATCCTGTGTTGGTATTAGTGGCATTATTATTATTAGCACCACCAAACAAGCTTCCACCGGTGTTGTTGGTGTTGTTGTTGTTGGCGCCAAAGCCAAACCCACTCGGTTTGGCCGCATTATTCTGACCGAAAACGCCGGTGTTGTTGTTGGAGTTATTATTGGTGGCACCGAATCCACCCCCGAAACCGTTATTAGCCTGATTATTGTTGTTTCCGAATAACGAGCCGCCGGTGTTGGCGGTGGTATTATTGTTTCCAAAGCCACCAAACCCAGTACCACTACTGGCATTGTTGTTGGCGTTGGCACCAAAAGCTGAGCCCCCAAACGCTGAGCCAGTGTTGGCAGTATTACTGGTGCTGCCAAACCCAAACCCGGTATTGGTATTGCTAGCGTTGTTGTTCAATGGGCTTGAGGTGTTTGCACCACCAAACCCGAACCCAGTATTGCCAAAGCCTGAGCCAGTGCTGTTGCCAATGGACCCAAATGTCCCAGCAGGTTGCTGGTTAGTGGGCCCCTTGCGGCCAGCCTGGTAGTCTGCCATTCTGAGCTCCTCGAAGCTCCAGTTTTCGTATTGGGGCATCGCAGTAATGCTCTGGAACTCATTCATGTGGCCGGTTTTTGTCTGGTCAGGCTCGCTCTTGGCCTTGAACTCAATGGGCGTGCCCTGGTTCTGGGTCGGGTTGAAGTTGGAGTTGGCTCCACCAAGACCACCACCAAACACAGAGCCACTGGCACCAGTATTTGTATTGGTGTTACCGCCAAACGCAGAGCCAAATGCAGGGCCTCCACCGTTAGTGTTGGTGGCAGCATTGTTTGCTCCAAAGAGCCCGGATCCCTGGTTTGCATTAGTATTAGCGGCACCAAACCCAAACCCAGAAGGTTTTGCGGCGTTAGTTTGACCAAACCCTCCAAAACTGGACTGGTTGTTGTTGCTGGCACCGAATCCAAAACCGGTCTGGTTGGTGTTATTGTTTGTGGCACCAAAGGGACTGGCAGTATTCTGTCCAAACGCACCTCCAGTGTTGCCATTATTATTATTGTTATTACCTCCAAAGGGGGTACCTCCTCCAAAACCGCCTGTATTGGTGTTGCCTCCAAACGAAGAACCGAACATGATTACTAAGGATCGCGATGGGAATATATAGGGTTTAGAGGGGTATGAAGATTAGTGGGGAATTAGTGGAGTTGAATAGAATAAAAGGAGGTGATTAAATAGTAGAGCTGAAAGCTTTTTCAAGACCCATAGGTATCGACCATGTGTACCGACAATGGGTATCGACCACCCTATCGAGGCATTGGCAATATCTTGCTGAGCCAACGTCCATAGCCTGCAGCTTAACGGGTTAGCCAGAACCCGTTGGCAACTTGCTTTGCGTTTATTAAGCGAGCCTGTCCTAAAGTCTCTAAAAGCTCATTTTTTACGTTTTTTCCCACATAGCCGGCCAGAATATTCTCGGCATGCTGGTCTAGATCCGATAACTTAGGGTTTATCCAAAAGCTTATTTCGCCGGGAAAATCCAAAATGGCATTGCTTTGTCCCTGACGCCAGTATTCAAACACGTCTGATCCACTCTGAGCGGCTATGCACGCCGACAATTCTGTTTTGTTGGCCGCGAAAATTGCATTCCCTTGTGCTCTCTTTAAATATAGTACTGGATCAGTGAAACCAGGCGAAATAACTATCCCATTGTGGTGGGTTTGGAGCAGTTGGCACATTTTGTACAATGCTCGGCCTCTGGGGCTCATTTGTGGATACGGCAAGCAATTTTCGTCACCTGGTTTATAGTTGCGTGATAACGAGATAAAGTTTTGGCGGTCCCCGACCGTTTTGAGCAATTTCTTGCCCATCAGTGATGCATTATTCTTCATTCGTGGCGTCAGTAAGAATGTGGCTGAGAATCAGTAAATAGCTGTGGGGAAAACACATACCTAGATTGTTATATTGGGCATACTATTTAAAATTCATTGACATAAATGGGGTCGCTTGCTCAAGAAGCTCATCGTAGGCCCCATAAACTTGATGCAAAAGGCTACACCAGGTTTCTCCGCCTGTGAAATCACCGCACGGCACTGGCCCACAAGAGTCGCCAGCTTGGCATTTAAACTCAATCATCTCTGGGGAAAAGACGTCGATTTCAAGCACGCCTTGGTTGGCTTCAGGATGCACCAGCTTCAGATTAACTTCCTTGATTGCCTTGTATGGAAGCCTTAGTGTGTAGACATAGCCAGAGTGAGTAATTGTATAGTAGATGCTAGAGTTGTTATCGCTAGTATACACTGTCAAGTCTGTGCTGTCTGATTCGGGCTGGCGTACCCGTACCCACGAACCAATTACCAGCGATTGACAGTTGACAATACTAATGCGGTCATCGGACGATGTGTCTGATGAACTACTACTAGCACTGTAGCATGAGCCTAGAGTGGCGTTCTCCAAAATATCGTGGTCGTCGCACAACTGCACAGAGGTGATATTGTGCAGCTCGCGCCTGATCACGGTCCGAAGGTTTGACTTGTAGCACCCAGTGTTGGACTTCTTGAGCTTTGCCCGGTTATTCTGGAACCAAATCTGCACGCTACGAGGAGTCATATCGATACGTTTCCCAATGACTTCTCTCGTCGAATAGTTTGGCCTCGGGTTCATCTCAAACATCTTTTGCAGGTACGCCAGCTGCTGTGGATTAGCACGCTGACGTTTATTGTTGCGCTGCTGCTGAGTGAGTAGGTGACGGAACGATACTGATGTGGACATTGTGCCAGCTCGACGATCTATGCCGGATAGGGAAGACGCGCTAGACTCTTATACCTAAAGTTCGCTGCTCGATATGTTCTTGCATCATGCACAGCCTCGCGCATAAGCATCGAACTTTATGAGCCCTTGAGCTTATCGCACAGAGTGGGCTCCAGAGATACCAAGACCAAAGTCTCGAGCGATAGATCCAAACGGTCGGGATTTTAGAATTGAGATTGGTTTAGGTGCCTCATCAATATTTCACAGTTATAATGGACTGCAAGGTCTCGGTTGTCGTTATTTATTATGGCTCTTTATGGGAGCCACTGAGCTTTGGAATAGCTCAGCTTGTCATGCAGGCATAAGGAATAAACCTCAAGAGAAGGTTATCACGTTGAACCTAAAATTTGTTTGGGGTTCACGCGGGTACAATGAATGAATGAACCCATATCCGACCGAGCCGAGCCGCAGCCAGAACCCGACTGGGAAGAGGTCCAGTGGCTCCGTAATCCAGAAATACCAATCCTTTCTACCAGCAGTAAATGGATGCCGAGCAGATAAAATCAAAGTTAGAGGCAAATGTTCCCCAGGTACGCCGGGAAAATCAGCCAGCTCATCACTCGCATCCGGGTGAGAAGCCGTCACCATCCAAGCCAGGCCTGCTAAGGGCCGACCACCGACCAAAGGCCAACTGATCTCAGTTTTGCGCAAGCTTTTAAATAGACTTTCGGTCACGATAAGATCATTTTCCAGATTGCAAACGAAGGGGCTCGGCTAGCCTATTTTGCTAATTGTAAAGTCTGCCTGTCGCCGAAGCTATAATGGGATACATCCATAAAAACAAGTATACATAACTTTAAGCCGTTATACTAGGCACCAACTCAGTGCTTGTATCCTTAAGTTTACGGATCCAAGTCACGGGATAGCAGGAAATCCCATAGAGTTTGGGTGGTAGTGGCGATGTTAGTCAAAGGAAGAGTTGTTTGCCATGCGTGTCTGAATTCTCGCACGTGTTTGAGCAACAATATTTTGTTGTAGACACTAGTGTTTTGCCAAGATATACCCCCACGTGCTCCCCACGATGTGCATATAGACGCTTATCTGTCTTGATCTAAAAGCGTTGTAGTAGACTGAAACAATTCAAACGTGATTTCTGGCACTTGTTACTGCTTTGATCGATTTATTTCCCCCAATTCGCCGGTTCTAATGCCCTCTACCCCAGAATTGTAGTCACGTGATATGCACCTGCTCGACAAGTCGCAGATCCACAAAGCCACGAGCAATCTGTACCGGCGACTCGACAGCATATCTGCCCTGCTTTACCGAGTAAGAGTGAATTCCTTAAAGTGCCATTTGAACATAAAGTCTGAAGCCAATGCTGATCTTCTCCTCAGCGTTCATGCAATGCACATTGTTGTCACTAGATGCATATGCACTTGAGACTAGCAATAAAAGCGTGGCCAAATATCCTACACTTTCTCATTCAACTTTCAAAACAGTCCCCTTTCATGCTCTGCCCTCGTCCCTCTGCTCACTCTCCTAGTAGTATTCACAGCACCACTGTTGCTGGCCAGCAGGTAGCCCGCACCCAGATCGGTGCTGGAAGCCCCATCAGTGTTATGAGCATGTCGCTCCTCCGCAGGTTGGGTCTTGACCCTATTCTCGATACTCCTGGCCAGGTATCTGTACGCGCAAACGTGACTCTTGGGTCCCACACTGAGAATGTATTTATCCAGGTGCTTCCCGATCACGTTCTCAACTCGTTTGACTTGATTCTCAGCCAGGATTGGAGTGCTATTGCACATGATGTTGACGATCTCAAACGTACTGATTCGGGAGTCTTCAAGATCGCCGCCCCGTGCGGCTGCTCCCCTCCTCGTGTAGCTTGACCTTATTTATTGCGGCTTATATTATTACTCTATCTAGCTCTTTTTAGGACCATCCCTGGCTTCGGGAAGACCAAGCTGTTTTGCAATGGCATCACGACGCTTTTGCATCTCAGGAACCTCGGCAAGAGTCTTTTTGATTTCTTCAATCTCTTCTTGTACAGATTGTTTTGCTTCATTGGTATTCATACGTTCAAACTGCCACTTGGAGCTATCCTCACCGAGACCAACCTGAAGCATACATGTATGATACTTGAGTAATGCAATACGATGGGAAATGGTGATGAGTGTCACACCTGCTTTTTTGCACACCTCGTACATGAGGCCCTCGACATCTTGAGAGACTGCGGCGGTACCTTCGTCAATCACGGCAAACTTGGGCTTGGCATAGAGAATACGGGCAAAAAGCATCCGCTGTTTCTCGCCGCCGCTGAAGACGTCCTTCCATTCCTTTGATGAGTCCCAGCCGCCCTCACGGTCGGGGATGTAGTCGAGTTTTACTCTAGTGAGAATTTCCATCAGGTCTTTATCGGTCAAACCGCGCTCCAGCATCTGAGAGTGAGTGTCAGGATAAATAACCTGATCACGGAGTGATCCGATACAAAAGTAAGGCCGTTGGGGCAAAAAGGAGATATCAGAGTCCTTGGGCTCACTAAGGAGACCGCGAAACACAGGCCAGAGACCAGCAGCCATACGGGCAATACTTGTCTTACCCACACCGTTGGGGCCGGTGATCAGGAGATGTTCGCCTTCATTAATGCGGAAGGTAATGGGGTCAAGCAATGGCTCACCGGGGCTCTCATCATAACCAAGGCCAGGAACAACAACTGGCGCTTCCTCTAGACGGAAGCCGTCAAAGTTTTGCTGGACAGTCCCCTGGACGTCACTCAAAGAGTACTCGGGACCATTCTCACGGGCGTACGCGTCGAGGCGGATGCGGTGAAGTGTGGAAATTAGCTCATATACACGCTGGGTGTAGCCAGCAAGCTCGGCCAGATCTTTGATAGAATACATGAGACGCCCACCTGCATCAGAAAGAGAAAGCATAAGCCGCTTATTGGTAACAAAGTCACCCATCCGCGAGCGCTCTCTGGTTGAACGATCAGTAAGTTTCTCATGACCCAGGCCGCTCCAGGTGGGCAAAAACACGGGGATGGACGCGAAAAGGAACCCCGAGGCACTCCACGAGTACTTGAGCACCATATCCTCAATAATCCAGTACCATGCGCGTATTCTAAGTAGCTTTGTAACATGGTTATAGATTTTCTGATAAGCGCGTTGCAGGGCCTTGCGTTCGATCGAAGCACCATCGTAAAAGGCAATTTCCTCTGCGTTTGTGATGATGCGTGCATGGGCATTACGGTAGTCGCCTTCATATGTAGTTTCCATGGCGGCGAGCTTGCCAAATGGTGGAGCTACCCGTTTGAGGAGAGAGGCGGTGACTGCATAATTGACCAAGATACCAAAAAATGCAGCAACACCCAAGTTTTGCGAGAGCTGATAGCTGAAAAGTCCAATATCAACAATCGGTTTGCCCAGATTTGAATAAAGGGCAGCGGCTGCGTTACAGAACCTCGTCACATCAGTGGTGATGTAGTGGTCTGCACCCGAGATTTGGCCATCGATGTTAGTGAGCTTGTAGTACTCTTTATTTGGAGAAACATAGAGGTCATGAATATAGCGAATAAGCTTGGTTCGGAACTCGAGAGCGATCTTATCATTGAGGTACGAAATCATGGCGTTGGTATAACTAGCAGGGACCGCCAGCATCAGCCATTGCACAATCCCAGTCAAGAACTCTTTACCAGATGCGGATACCATCGCTCTGATGATGCGACCATCGAGTCTGGCCACTATAAGCGAGAGATAAGTGCGCAAAGAGAGCAGAATCATCTGTAGGGCCAAGAATCCGGTGACTTTGGTGGTCACGCGAGGAAGAATAATGGAGAAAATGGCATTGAGTTCTGCCATAAACTGAGAAGTGGCTTTTTTAGGGTTCGCAATGCTAAGGTTGGGCTTGAACAAGCGCAAATGGGCGTCGTACGTGGTCGTGCGAGTGGGGAATACAACAACACGCCGAAGCCTCCCACGGTAGGGCACCCACAACTCGCGCGAGCCATCTGAGCGCTCCGAAGCCCACGGCCGGCCATCGGGTTCCACTGAGCGTGAACTAGGGCTGAGGCGGATTTGGCGGGCACCGATCGCGCCAATTAGCACCATCAGGACCACCAGTACCCGGTTCTCAGCGACCAGCCGCGTGGCCTTGCCGTTACTTCGGGATTTCACAATCTCCAGCGCCCGTTTGACGTGTGATAGCGCCAATGTCTGCCACGATGCCAGTTTGGACTGTGATGGCATAAGCGATACTCCGATCACCCCGCAATTTGACCTACAAGGGCGACTGTTGCAGTCGAATACGTGGAGGCTTTTGCTTTAAAAGAGAGATAGAGATATATACAGAACTACACCTACATCACGTATAACTGGTTCTCATCTGCCATGTTTGCTCAGACACTGAGGGCTTACACATCCATGTGATCGCTAGAGATATGTGGGGAGCTTAGGGAGCATAAATGCATTATTGCAGGCCAGTATACTCCAAAAAAATGGTCCATAGGTTTCTTATGTATATCATATGGGCTTAAGCTTGAGATCATCGAGGCACTATCCCCACTGGATCGTTGGCAGTGCCATATGTAAGTTAATGCAGCCCATGCGCATTTTGTGGGGTAAGTGGGTGAACAAAAGAAGTAAAACTAGGAGCAAAGCAAGAGTAGATCAAGGATTCTTTATGTTTTAGAATAGTTACTTGTAATACTTGGACTGTTTCATCCTGATAACCTCGTCGTGGCGAGCTGAAAGTTATATCCAATCATTGTGATTTGAAAGCAACAAGGCTTGGAGTACGAATTAGGGGCCCAATAATCCAAGAAATTCAACGATTCATCACCAAGCTGGTAGGCTGTCGCAGATTTCAGCACTTTGGCAAGCAGCCAGACTGCCTATGATAGGCCCGACACTTCTTCGGCCTTGCCTGGATCGCTCGCTGACATGAGAAAAGTGGTTGTGACCGGTATCGGTATCGTTTCTCCCGTAGGAATAGGTGCGACTGCATTTCAGAATTTACTCAAAAAACAATGCGGAATTGTAGGCCTGGGAGAAAAGTTCGAGGGCCTTCCCAGCACTATTGGAGGCAAAATCAAGAACTTTGATGCGGCTCAATACATCTCCCCTCAGTCGCTAAAACGTATGCCACTGTATGCCCAATACGCAATGGCGGCCACAAAACTTGCCCTTGACGACGCCCAATGGCACCCCACCGAGGAACAGGACCTCAAGGCCAGTGGCGTCGCTATCGGGTCTGGTATTGGTGGCATGGACGCGGCATACGATAACGCGGCAGCATTCTCCAGCGGAGGATACCGCAAAGTAAGCCCCTTGTATGTTCCTTCACTGCTGGCCAATATGGCAGCTGGCCATGTCTCCATCGCCACGGGGTTTAGGGGCCCCAACCACGCTACTTCCACAGCTTGTACTGCTGGTGCACATGCTATTGGCGACGCATTCAACTTTATTCGTAACAATATGGCAGATGTAATGGTCGCTGGTGCTACCGAAGCTGTACTACACCCCCTTGCAGTATCGGGGTTTGCTAGGGCCCGTTCGCTGGCGACTGCATACAACGACGATCCACAGCGAGCAAGCCGTCCATTTGATTCCAATCGTGATGGCTTTGTTATCGGCGAAGGGTCTGCAGTACTTATTCTGGAAGAAGAGAGCCATGCTGTGGCTCGCGGCGCCAAAATTTACGCCAAGGTAGCTGGCTACGGTGCCAGCGGGGATGCGCACCACATTACTGCACCCCATCCAGACGGTAGAGGTGCCCGTGATTGTATGGAGATGGCTCTTCGCTCCGCAGAGCTGCATCCCTCGGCTGTGGGGTATGTCAATGCGCATGCTACTTCAACTAAAATTGGTGACGCAATCGAGGCCAATGCTATTGCGAGTGTTTTTAAAGATAATAACGTGGCTATAAGCTCGACAAAGGGTGCCACTGGGCACTTGCTAGGCGCTGCCGGTGCGCTTGAATCTGCGTTCACAGTGCTGGCCTTGCATCACCAGACACTCCCACCGAGCCTGAACCTCGAGGAATGCGAACTCGAGGGCGATTTCGTCAAGGATGCTCGCGAGGTCGACATTGAAGCGGCAATGTCCAATAGTTTTGGGTTCGGCGGCACTAATGCCAGCATTGTATTTACAAAGCCCTAAGTATGAATTAACGTGAATAAATGGGTAGCCGGTTTTTGTTTGTTTTATTAATTTAGTTAGCCAAAGTGTCGCGGCACTGCCGACAAAATAAGGATTACATAGCCTGTAGATCCCTCAAGGGTGAGACGTATGGGACCTGTGGAACCTGTGGAACCCTAACCCGCGAATTTTTAGTTATATAGAAGGCCCATGCCAGCCGTGGCTGGTCACGCGTAATGGCAGAAAAAAAGAAGCAAGAGCCGGCTGGAGAGCCATTACCTATCAACCGTAATGTAAAGACACAGTTTCCCGTTGCGCGAATCAAGCGGCTCATGCAGAGCGACGAGGATATCGGAAAAGTGTCGTCGCTGACGCCTGTTTCAGTCGCCAAAGCACTCGAACTGTTTATGATTCAGGTGGTAGAACAGGCAAGTAAGCGTGCCAGGGCCAAGCAAGTCAAGCGTGTCTCCATTGCCCACCTCTATCAGGCCATCATGGAGGAGGACCAGTTTGACTTTTTAAGAGACGTGATGGAAAAGTATGAGGCACAGGCTACTGAGCCAAAGAAACGAAAGACTAATTCTGATGCCTAATTCTATTCTAGATATTTATTTGGGGGTGCTCTAGGCCTCCCGCCTATATAAATATACCATATTCCTTGTACTGATAGCCTCGACTGCTGGACGATATTGGCACTATCAGATCCACACCCCCACCAGGGCTATCCCACCTGCGTGACCACACTCGATGAAAACTACATTCAACAGGGCGGGTCACGACCTTGATATTTTTACAAAAGGGTTTACTTCAAGTCTTGATTCACTAGAATAACCTTTGCGAACCAGCCTATAGTTTTGACTAGTGAGTAGACCGAGCCGGAGTATTCCACCACCCCACCAGACTCTCAATTGGCAATGGAAACGGGCGCTAGTCACGCTGGTACCTTGCGCTCCGATAAGGATGTTCTGATAATCCCACTCAACTTTCAGGTACCGCTTATACTCCTCTTGACCAGCCCGTTCGCCGTGGATCAATGCACGCTTACTCGCCGTATCAAACAGGGCAGGGTAAGATAGCCAAGGGTTGCAATTTGGACTGGCATAGTATGAAATCTAGTCAAACTCTTTTATTTAATTTTCCGGTGTCTTAGTTATCCGGATTTAGGTATTCTGTGTCACCCCCCCTGCGTGTGGATCAGCACGGTTATCTCTTTTTTTCTTTACTCCCACCAACATATATGCATAGGCTGAAATGCACGTTTGGCTCAAGAAACGTCTATACACTCACAACCTCAGCTAGTTACTGTCGAAAAGGCTCATTGGCGTATTTCAATCGCCAGAGTGGGGATGACGCTTTTATGAAATCCACCTGGATCACGCCCGGACCTACTCAAGGAACCACCCTGGTGGGCGTTTGCGATGGTGTGGGTGGATGGAGAAAGTATAATCTCGATGCTGGTGCCCTCTCAAAGGCCCTGTGTACCGATATAGTCCACACCTTTGAGGCAGACGAATCGCCTAGCATGATCCCTACTCCCCAAGATCTGCTCAGACAAGGTTTCGATCGGTTGGAAGCGTGCGGTGATACTTATGCTGGTGGTACTACTGCTTGTTTTGGAGTATTTGATGCTAATACAGCCAAGTTGCATACAGTAAATATCGGTGATTCCGGATTTTTGGTACTTCGCAGGGGTCGGGTCTTGTACCAAAGTGAGAGAGATGTGGTGGGGATGGTCCCTAAACAGCTGGCAATCCCGCCCAGTACCTTGGTCAAGGATCGAACAGAGCAGTACAAAGAGTACAAGCTAAAGCTCAAGGCACCGGCTTGGATGGACACCACCCCTGAGGACGCTGTGAGAGCCCAGTTGGACCTCGAGCACGGGGACGTCCTAGTTTTTGGTACAGATGGCTTATTTGATAATATGTACTGCAACAAAATTCTTACTGCAGTCACCACAAAGCTACTCGAGACGGGCGACTGGTCGGATTTGAGTGGTGAGTTTGAACCTGCTCCGATCGTCCAGGGAACCCGCCAAATCGCTGATATGCTAGTACAAAAGGCCTATTATTTATCCCTCGACACAAATTATGCTAGTCCGTTTGCTACCAGAAGTTTTCAGGAAGGGTTTATTTACCCGGGGGGTAAACCGGACGATATCACGGTTCTGGTTGCTACTGTGAACGAAGTAGAGACTGATACGCCAGATAACCGCCCATTTGAGCACCTGGCTCCCCACGATGAGCTTTATAGTCCTTGAAGCGCCTGCGCAGTATTTATTCATGCATAACGTATATAATTTATAAAATCACTTTTAAAGTGCTTTGGTATAATGCTCTTGGTATTCTCACCTCTTTGCAATCTTGAGTGCACCCAGGTTGAGAGCTAATGGCTTGGCTGGTGTCTTGGGAGGCGCGACTTCATTGAGAGCCGGTTTCAGTTCACCCACCATCTCTGAAAACTCGCGCTCAAAGTCTTCATCTGAAAACTCGTCTTCTTCCAGGTCGACCATTTCATCGCCGTCATCTTCTAGGGGGATCTCCTCTTCCTCCTCTACCTCCTCCTCATCATCCTCAGAGTCCTCGACTTTGGGTGACTCGTGTAGTTGTAAATGCGAAATCGCGCCGTTATAAATGGGGAGTAAATCCATATCAATAACAATATTGGATTTATACTCTTCGAGCGCATTGATAAACTCCTGGACATTGAAATTGCTCGCGTCGGTGCTTGAAATCAAAAAGCAAGCGAGTTTGAGCCTGAACCGGTCTTTTGGAGATTCGAGAATTCTTTGCAGGATTGATACCGTCAAGTTGTATGCTACAACACCTTGCGCTTGTAGGTTTCCTAAAAGCATTGCCTGCGCAACCAGGGATTGCCGGTTATCACTTTTCAGATCAGTGTAGAACCGCTCCACTGCGTCATCAAGCACCTGATACCCGAATCTAGTACATGCGAGGCTCAATGACCCAATTAATTGTGCAACCCGTGGGATATTATCTCCGAGAATAGTGCTGCAATTGGTGAATAGCGACACCAGAGAGCAGAGTTCGCCGGGTTTAAGCTTCATAAGGATTTTGAGAACTGATTTGTAGGTTTTTTTCTGTAGCTCTCGATAGATCAAGAGCTCCACAAACGATGAGAGATTTGTTGTGGTGCTTTCCTTTTTATCGCTGTCCGCTTTGGCAACCACAGGAAGCAGATAAGAGATGGAGCCATCAATGAGCTGGCGTTCTAATGGGGTGGATGCCGGCTGACGGCGTAGAAACTCTGTATACTCTGTCACTCGCTGAGATATCAACTCGTTTTCCACCATAAACTGCCCACACGCCTCAGCAAAAGTATACACCTGCTGAGCATTAAACTGGGGTCGCGTCAATTTAATAAGTACATCCATGGCACCATGAGGTGGTATGACGCCAACCTTGACAAGCTCAGCAGTATATTTCAGATGTGTTTGGCTCTCTTGAGCGCGCTTCAAAACTTCTGGTACGACTTTATCGGCTACCTGGGGTGATAACGACAAAAATAGCGCATATCGAGGTAGCATATGTGCTTTCGGTTTCTCTAGTAGCAGATTCTGTGCCTTTTTAATAGTTGTAGAGTCTTGTGGAAACGAATCCGCAGCAGCACGGACCTGATCAGGGGTGGTCATGGAGGTAAGTTTATGTTCATACACAGACCATTTGGGCATGCTTGGGGTTGACGGTCGTGATACTGTGGGCGTCAATAAAGCAGATGGCGTGGCTGTAGCGGATGTGGTGGTACCACTGATCGCGGCCGCTGCATCATCGTCTGCACAAAAGCTATTTTCGAGTTTTGGGTCTGGTTTTCTATCGAGAATTTCACACAGCTCAAAGTAGGCCTTGATATTCTCTTTTCTTTCACGGTTTTGCTCATCGATCTTTTGGAGCTCTTCAGACAACAAAAGAGGGTTCCTTTCTTTGGGGGACGGCTCGAGCGTGTTTTCTAGCTTTTCGGCATAATTGTACAAAATAGGCAAAAATCCTTTCTTTAGAGCATCTCGGTAACCTGCCAGCAGCTTGACAGTAGCATGTGGAGGGCTCTTGGCGGGGTCGAGCACGGGCTTGAGTGCTGCCTTGACGGTTGGTATATCTTTTAGCAGCCCCGCGATATATAAATCAAGCGAAATGCGCAGTGTGGTGCGGACTTTGCCCGTTGCATCCACGGATTTGACGATCTTGGGAATCGCGGCGGTTGTGAAGGAGGGCCCGAGGATTCTGTGCAAGAAGCCCACAAAATCAGCAAATGCTTTGATATCTACGATTTTAGAAAGCTTTGCCGCAGCAATCCCTAGCGACTCGCCCAGTTCAGTGGGGTACTTGTCGAGCCTCAGCTTCAGGGCATCCCTCTCCAAATCGCTGGTGTTTGAAGCGTTCACGGTGCGCAATTTGTTAAAGTATCCTGAGATTTTATGTAAACTTGATTCCAAGTCTGTGCGAGGAGCAGGAGGGTCGATCCAAGCGGCATTATTCTCCTCAAAGACTTGTGCTTGCATAAAGTAATTCTTCCCACTTGTAGTACTATCTCTCTATACTAGACTTCCATCAGGTGGGTCTACATTCACTAAGACCCTCGAAACACAAAGTCCCAAATTTAGAGCCAATATTGCAGCTCGGAGATCTAAGCCTCAACTACTGAGATGCAGCACCTGGGGATACCCCTGGAAGATCTGTCACGGCGGAGACTATCCACAGGCAGTCAGGGGAGTGATGTTAGCGATCGGGATGGTATTCTTGGTGTATTCTCCCAGGCAGACACCAGTGTTCTTGGCGACTGGTTGCCATCAGAACACGCGTCAGCCTCGTCACATTCTCTGGCCCAGGACCAAGCGGCCAATGGTCGCCAAAGCTGGTCGCGCACTCCTCCACCGCCCGATAGAGAACCCTCGCCTAAAGTTTGGGAGAGCCCGCATCCGCCTCCGCGAGTCCATCGACACAACTCGCATAACGCAGATGTGCACTCCCGTACTTTGCATTATGAGCCTGAGCTCGCTACAGAGTCTCGCACCTCATTGGTATCAGAACTCGGCCCCAAACCTCTCGGCCGTTCTTGTTTTTACTTCAAGAAATCCAGCAAGCTCCGGCAAAATTTGTTTTGGATGATCAGAAATCTCTGGTACCAGCGCTTGCGCATCATCTTGTCGGTATTGCAACTTGTATTGCTGGCCTATGTTACCATCAAGGGGTCCGGTGGGGCCCATGTTACTGGTTCATTCAAAAATTGGGAGAATGGTATCATGCTGGTCTTGTATCTTTTCTTCACCTTTCACATCGTGAGCTGTATTATCTCTCAGGGGTTTTTTACATACCAACTCATAACCTGGCAGGATGTCAAGTACACATTTCACAGGCGGCTGGAGCTCACTCGTAACGCAGTCCTCGACTCTACACAATCAATCAATGAGGTCCTGATCCATGACGATATGGGTGAAGTCAAGGAGGTGCTCGAAAAGGATCGCGAGGACCAGCTCGAGGACGAATTGCTGCTTGATCAGGCCTTTCTGCGCAAATCTTGGAACAGGGTAGAGCTCATCAGCGTACTCTTTTACTGGTTGTCAATGCCTGCAAACGCCATCTATGACGACGTGCCCAGTATGTGGCAGATGTTTTACGGTATGAGCAATCTACGCGTGTTTTGGCTACTCAGCTTGTGGCCTGCCACCCAAGTCATCTATCACTCGCTAAAGATCGCGTTTCCGTTGCTTAGGGATGTCATGATTTTCTTGACCCTGTCTGCCTTGGCCTTTTCGGTTGCTGGTTTACAATCGTTCAGTGGCTCCTTATCACGAACATGTGTTTGGGTCGATCCCCTCGGTTTGGCAGATAACTATACCAGCTCGCAAGTTTGTGGCTCATATATTGACCCCACCACATTCGAGGTGATGCCGTACTTGGATCGCAACGGCAGAAATTCCCCCACCGTCAAAGGATTCACTTGCCCCCTCAACTCTTACTGTGTCGAGGGCCAAAGCCAGCAAGATGGTACTCTGAACTTTGACAACATTTTCAACGCCATTGAAATTGTGTTTATTGTCATGTCCAACAACACCTATAGTGATATCATGTACTATGTGATCAACGCTGAACAACCTGCCAGTTGTCTGTTCTTTGTGTTTGGTGTATTTGTTCTAAACTATTGGATGCTTAGTTTACTGGTATCGGTGCTCTCTTCGAGCTTTGACATTGCATGGGCCGCTAGGCCACAAGGCCAAAAAAAGAATGCTCTACTGGGAAAGCTGAAAAGCTACTTCTCTGGCGAGAATTTTGTTGAAGCCCTACAAGCAAAGCCCTTGGGTAGGCGATACCTCTCTGTGTACCCCGTTTTCTCCATCTTGATTGTGTTGGATGTCGTTTTCCAGGCAATCTACTCTCCTGAAGATGATAATGTACAGGCGAATGATTTTCTTTACTATTGGCAAATTGTCCTGAGCAGCATCCTTTTGGCAGAAGTCATTGTGAGATTCAGTCTCTATTCCCCCAAATGGAAATCATTTTTTCGGTGCCCAATGAACACGTTTGACTCCTCCCTCGCTGTAATCAACATCTGCACCGTGTGGCTTTACTATAGTAACCCATTAGCATACGCGTGGTTAACCCTGTTCCAGCTGCTGCGCTTTTACCGGTTTGTGGGGCTCTTCCCGTCCGGTGAGCGGATGCTCAAAATGCTGTTGGGAAACTTTGAGCAACTAAGAAAACTAACTGCCTTTTACTTCTTGGTCACTTTAATTGCATCAATCTTGGTGTGTCGCATGTATGTTGGTCAACTCCCCTACACTGATCCTGATTCTGGCGACATCGCGAATGTCTCTTTCTTTGACCTCTCGAATTCATTCTTGGGCATGTATCAGATCTCCTCTACAGAAAATTGGACAGACGTTATGTACTATGTGGTGGTGAACAGTGAGAGTCTCATAGCCAAGGCGTGTACAGCTGCGCTGTTTTGTATCTGGCTTTTCTTCTCGAACTTTATCGTGGTGAATCTTTTCATTAGCGTCATGTCTGGTGGATTTCAAACATCGGTAATCAATTGTCGGCAGGAACAGGTACGACGGTTTGTGGATCGTAGTCTAAAGGGTAAAAGCACAGCAGCGCTGACGCGTGTGCCTCCAGTTATCAAAAATGCGATGGAACAGGTGCGCAATGGCTTGTTTAGCAAGCCTGAAACTCATATCGAGGAGCAGGAAAACCCTCTCGATGCCATTGGTAAAGTGGCTGAAAAAGAACTGCTGGCCGAATTTTTGAAGCTTTCAGAGTCGGAGAATCAAAATGAAGAAAATGCCGAGAACCCAAACGCAGTACCAACAATCTTTGGTCACTTCAATAAAACAAAAATAATGAAATCGTTTCTTGGTCTTGGAAAACGATTCTCATACCTGTGGAATCGGGAGGCCAATTACCAGCGTCATGTCAAGCGGAAGGCGAAATGGCGTAAACGTACTGATAAGCTCAACATACAACGTCAGCGGCTCACTCATGACCGGAACCGCTCTGACCTGACTGTGCGTGCAGACGCAACCTACTCACCTCCCGTTGGTGTAGCTAATGAAAAAGTCGTAACACCACTTCCTCCATCTGCGCCAAAACCCACGCGTTTGAATACATCTATGGAGCCGTTTTCCCCGGATGTTCTCGAGGATGTGCTTCTCTCTCCGCAAGGTGGGGACCAAGGTGGGGACCCGGGTACGACAAATCAACAGCAGCAATCTGGAGAGGACTCCTCGTCCCGTATTCAAATTCAGGAGCCGGTTCTCACTCGTACAGATAGCAATGAGACCACGCTTCATCGTTCTACTTCTAGTAATGATAGTAGCGATGAGCTTCCAATGCCCATTCGCCGCGATGAGACTAGAGACTATCTCGATGATTTGTTTAGTGCGCATCAACGCCATGAAACTCAGAATTTCGAGCGGAGTAAAACCAACCCAAGCTACGAGAAATCGCTTTACCTCTTTTCATCTGATAGTAAAATCCGCAGGTTTTGCCAACGCATTACTCCTTCAAGCAACGGTGCCCGCCTCTCTGGTGTTGAGCCTAATCGCTGGGTGTGGGGAGCGTTCTGGGCTATTACTCTTTTGGCCAGTATCGCTGTTGTGGTTGTCTCATGTATCAACACACCTATTTATCATATCCAACATACCAAGGACCTTCAGCGTCTGGCCTCTTCATGGACATGGATCACCTACCTGGATCTCATTTTCACCTGTATGTTTTTCATTGAGTTCATGATCAAGGTTATTGCGGATGGTTTCCATTTCACCCCCAATGCGTACACCCATAGCCCCTGGAACGTGATTGATATGTTGGTACTCATGTCTATGGTCGTTACGGTTGCCAACAATCTGCTGTTGGGTCCAGTTTCGCGTTACTCAAGAGCGATCATGGCGTTCCGTGCTTTGCGTCTTATTTCTGTGAATCCCCACTCTGAGGAAGTTTTCACCGCAATGTTCTTCTCAGGAATTGGACGCATTTTAGTGGCTGCTATCATTGGTCTAGCAGTGGTGTTTCCGTACTCTGTTTGGGGTCTCAATTTGTTTCATGGTCAATTAAACAGCTGCTCTGATCCTGATATCGACAATCTCGCCGAGTGCTACAACGAATATCTGTCTACACCCTATGACTGGACTGTTTGGGCACCACGCTACGTCAATAAACCCTACTTTAACTACGATTCGTTTGGTGAAGCTATGCTTATCCAGTTTGGCGTCTTGAGCTTGGAAGGATGGATCGATGTGCTCAACGCAGTAACTTCTATTCAAGGAAGTGATGAATCGGCAAATGCGAATTTTGCCGTCATGATTAACGCACTATACCCCATTCTGTACAACTTTCTTGGTACGGTTTTGATCATGACGATGTTTTTGTCGACGATTATCCGCAACTACGCAATGAGCCGTATCACAGCCTACCTAACTCCTGAGCAGCTCACTTGGCACTACATGAAACGCAGTTTGCTTGAGCTGCGACCCAAAATGGAGCTCCCGCATTATTCTGTAGGCACAATGCGCAAAATGTTGCTCGACTCGATTGTCAATCCAAAGAGTATTTTCAATTTGAGTGAGATTGGTCTTATTGGGCTATTGAGTATTATCTATGTGCTTTATCACAACCCCATGAGCGTAGAGGCATCAAGAGCCTATGCTATGGTAGTGTCAGTTCTGGCCCTTGTGTATGTCACACTTGTTGGTATAAAGGCCTGGATTCTTGGCTGGCGTGTTTTCTGCAGCGACAAGTGGAATCCCTTTGCGCTCGCTACCACCTTGTTTCTGGCCGCGTTCTCCTTGGGGACCATCAACTCTAGAGGCGGGTTTGTAGTAGGTGTACAGCGCGCTGCTGCTCTATTTAGTATTGCACTATGGACGCCCAAAATTCCTCCAGTACGTCGCTTGTTTAGAGCCGCAACAATCAATATGACGGAGCTTTCCACTATCACCAATACCTACTTTATTCTTTTCCTGACCTTTGCAATTGCATTCAACCAAACATTTGGCATCACAAAGCTGGGAACGACTGGAGATGCGTACCAGAATTTCCGCAGTGTGCCCAATGCCCTCATTCTCTTGTTTAAGATGAGCACTGGAGAAGGATGGAATGAGATTTTGGTTGATTATAAGCTGAGTAGCCCCTATTGTACCGCGGGTAGTATGTTCTTTGAGTCTGATTGCGGCTCCAAGCCCGCTGCCACCATCTTGTTTATTGCATGGAACATCATCTCAATGTACATTTTCGCCAACCTTTTCATTTCAGTGATTTACGATACTTTTTGGTACCTCTATCGGCGCACTCAGTTGTCGGTAACGTCAACGGATCTCAAACTTTACCAGCGTAATTGGCAGCGATACGACCCATACTCCAAGGGATCCATTCTCTCTGGAGACTTTTACAATTTTCTGCGCACTTCAAAGGGTTATTTCAGCCTTGGAATTTACTCGGACGATCCAGATTACAACTTGCAGGCAATTATTGAACGTAGTGGCTGCCGGCGCTCGCACATGAACCGCTACGACGTTGACTATGAAGCTATAAACCGTTATCTGGCCCACATGCCAGTGGAGAAGTTTCAACAAAAGAGACGCCTGTTTGAGCTGTTTTGCCAACACACACTCCAAGAGATGGGCACGGGTGACATTAAAAAGAAAATCAAATTTCAAAAGCTTCTTTTACAATTCCCACTTTACAAGGATATGGACCCGTCCAAGGTCATGGAATTGACTGAATTTATCGAGCTCAAAGTCGAGCTTTACCAAATCAAGCTGGTGCTTGCCACGAACTTTATCAGACGCCGCTGGCGGCTCCGTAAAGCGGCAACGCAAAAGCATAGCATCCCTGCTTTGAATATCATAGAAGAATAAATATTTAAATTCATATTATGCATACATCTATCTTTGCCTCACCGCAGTCAGTTGCCCTTTTGGGTAAACCTCAATAGACACTGTTTTATATCAAAGCCACCATTTATTTATGCGGGGAAGAAATAGTCACCTGGACTTAGTCAGCGCATGCTGCATAGCTACATGCATCAGTTGGGAAATTTCTAGCCGACGACTATCAGCTTCTCCTCTGAATGACAAAAGAGTCATTTGAATCCCAAGCTACAAAAGAGTCTTTGGGTACAGATCGCGTTGCGGAAAGGATCCAAAGTCGCTATTCCGACTACAATGCCATGGATCCCCAAGAGGCTGAGGTACGAAGGACAAAGACTCGAGAAACTCTAAAATCACAAATTGATAGCATTTATGTTGATCCGCCACTAACTGTGGACGGTATTGATAGAGTAGAGGACGATGGAGCAGAATATGAAGACATTGACCCCGAGCTCGTGACCTGGGATGGCCCCAACGACCCATGCAACCCACGTAACTGGACTCGCAAGAAGAAAGCCTTTCAAACTCTTTATGCATCGCTTTTCTTGTTTATACCACCCGTCACATCAACAATCATGAGTCCGGCTGTCGGGGATATACTCAAGTCTTTCAACAACCATAACCCCACTGTCGGGGCGCTAATGGTCTCCATTATGCTAATAGCGTGGTCAATCTTCATTCTTATTTGCGCGCCATTGTCTGAAGTGTATGGCCGCTACTTTGTGTTGAACTTGAGTCTTGTGTGGGGGTGCATTTTCGATATCGCATGTGCAGTGGCCCCAAATAGCGCTGCTATGCTCTGTTTTAGGTTTATTGGTGGTATATTCAATGGCGCACCCCTCGCGGTAGCAGCAGGAACAATTGCTGATCTGTTTGATGAACAGAGCCGAATGTGGCCTCTGGCCATCTTGTCGATCGCGCCCAGTAGTGGGCCTGCTATCGCGCCAATCATTTCCGGGTTTGTAGTGGAGAAGCTCAACTGGCGTTGGGTCTTTTGGATTTGTGCAATCATGACCGGCTCAGCGGCGGTTGTCTGTATCATCTTTTATCGCGAGACATACGCCCCAGTGCTTCTTGCTCGCAAAGCCAAAAAGCTCCGCGCCGAGACTGGAAACCAAAACCTGCATACTATTTGGGAGGTTGATCGTCTGCCACTTCACATTGAGCTGCGCAAAGCTCTTATCCGACCCATCATGTTTATTTGTACGCACCCAATCGTGTTTTTCTTGGGCCTGCACATGGCCTTTGTTTATGGCTTTATGTACTTGATGATTGTCGCATTCCCCACCCTTTGGGAGGTCAAGTATGGATATTCAAAGGGAATCACTGGCCTCATGTATCTCTCGTTATTGCTGGGGTTAAACTTTGGTATCATGCTGTTCACGCCTTTGATGAACATCCACAATGCCAAGATGCGTCGTAAAGGTAAATGGCGTCCAGAAGAGTTTATGTTTTACATGCCGCTATCTACTTTGTTGATGTCTATCGGCCTCTTTTGGTTTGGGTGGAGCGCCCAATACAAACTAATGTGGCTGATGCCGGAAATTGGAGTGTTTTTGTTTGGAGTAGGGCTATTTGTTGTTTTCCAAGCGATTCAGTCGTACCTTGTCATTCTAAACACTCGGCTCGCGAGCTCAATCATCGGTGCCTCTGTCATTTTCAGAACAACCCTCGGTGGAACTTTCCCTTTGTTTGGAAGGGCCTTTTATAATAAACTCGATTATGGATGGGCCAATTCGATTTGCGGGTTCTTAATTCTTGTTCTTGGACTACCAGCTCCCATATTCATTTACTTTTATGGTGAGCGCGTCCGCAAATGGGTCGATGCCAGATATGTAGTCAAATAAAGGCTGTTGTAATTCAGGATTACTATGTACTAACTACATTTATTCGTAGACCCAGTTAAAGGTGGCGGGCTTGTAGCGGTGGACCTCCTCATCCTTGAACCAGAGAGCAATCTCCTTCTTGGCAGACTCAACAGAGTCGGAACCGTGGCAGACGTTGCGACCGACATCGATGGCAAAGTCACCACGGATAGTACCGGGCTGGGAAGCCAAGGGGTTGGTGGCACCGAGGATGGTACGGCCGGTCTTGACGACGTCCTTACCCTCCCAGACGGTGGCAACAACGGGGCCAGAGGTCATGTACTTCATGAGACCAGGGAAGAAAGACTTGGTCTTGAGGTCCTCGTAGTGCTCCTCGAGGAGGGACTGGCTAGGCTGGGTCATCTTGAGGGCGACGAGGGTGTAGCCACGGTTCTCGAAACGAGAGATGATGGAGCTGACGAGTCCGCGCTGGACACCGTCGGGCTTGATCATGATAAAGGTCTGCTCAGAGTTGGACATTTGGGAAAGAAGGTTAGTGATTCGGTGGCATATATTTTTCAGCTGACTCAGACGCAGCCACCCAAATTTTTCAACCTTGTGGCGACAGGAGGTACCCGTGGTGTAAGCGGTTGGAGCCAAAGTGCGCATCTATTAACTTTGTTTGCTGTTCATATTGAGCTACAGCTTACTTTACAAGATGAGCCTCTTGACGAGCCTCTTGTACCTCTGCAATTTCAAACACACACCTTTATCATAAGAACCGCATCCCCTCGGTGGATGTTTATTTGAATAATTTTGGTCGCTTGATGCACACATGAGGCGTAGATCGTGGCGTCACGCATTAATTTCATGCACCCGTGAGGCGCTACCCCTCTCTCTGTACAAGTAACGTGTTCAATTTATCAAACTTAGAAGCCAAACGCTGATTATGAGCGGCCCAAATTGTGCAAGAATATCAAGACGGCGTTGACCGGTGTTTGCGGTGGAAGCAAACCCCACTTGAACCCCCACTCTCAACAAGCACTTGGCCAATGAGCGTAGCGATAAGCAGATAGCGTGTGTTGATTAGGCCTTAAAATACTAGTAGAGCTCGCACCATTTGAATTTCCAATAGTTTAAAAGCTTTATTCATGATGCCACGGTGCATACACACTATAACGTGGTGCGTCTTGCAGACCCTAACCCACAGCCCTTGATCTATACACGGTTGATCTGACAGTTCAAAGTTTTCATCATGCTTTACAAGTCCACCGGTCCCAGCAACAACATTGAATGGCTCATCTCTCTTGATACCGAGGAGAATCCTGGTGTCAATTACAGAAAGTGCTCTATTATTGGTACTATTGGCCCAAACACCAACAATGTTGACATGCTGGTTAAGCTCCGCAAGGCTGGTCTGAATATCGCTCGTCTCAACTTTAGCCACGGCTCCTACGAGTACCACGCAAGCGTTATTGCCAACTGCCGCAAGTCCACCGAGGTCTATGCCGGCCGTCCTCTTGCCATTGCCCTCGACACCAAGGGCCCCGAGATCCGTACTGGTACCACCCGCGATAGCAAGGACTGGCCTGTCGCTGCCGGCCACGAGCTTACCGTCACTACCGACCCCGAATACAAGACCGCCTGTGACGATAAGTTCATGTTTGTTGACTATGCCAACATCACCAAGGTCATTGAGGTTGGCAAGTACATTTACGTCGATGATGGTAATCTCCAGCTTCACGTTGAGCAGATCGTTGACGATAAGACTGTTAAGGTCAAGACCGTCAATGCTGGTGCCATCTCCAGCCACAAGGGTGTCAACTTGCCCAACACCGACGTTGACTTGCCTGCTCTCTCCGAGAAGGACAAGAGCGATCTCAGATTTGGTGTTGAGCAGGGCGTTGACATGGTCTTCGCCTCTTTTATTCGCTCCGGTGACGATATCAAGAGCATCCGTGAGGTTCTTGGCGAGAAGGGTAAGGAGATCCAGATCATTGCCAAAATCGAGAACCAGCAAGGTGTCCGCAACTTTGACGATATCCTCAAGGAGACCGACGGTGTCATGGTTGCCCGTGGTGACCTCGGTATCGAGATCCCTGCTTCCCGTGTCTTCCTTGTCCAGAAGCAGCTTATCGCCAAGTGCAATGTCGTCGGAAAGCCCGTCATCTGCGCTACTCAGATGCTTGAGTCCATGACCTACAACCCCCGCCCCACCCGTGCTGAAGTTAGCGATGTTGGTAACGCTGTTCTTGACGGTGCCGACTGCGTCATGCTTTCCGGTGAGACTGCCAAGGGCAAGTACCCCGTTGAGTCTGTTACCATGATGCGCGAGACTTGTTTGATTGCTGAGCACTCTATCGCCTACAACAGCCTTTACAACGAGCTCCGCTCGCTCAACTCTTTTAGCACCGACATGTCCGAGACTGTTGCCATGGCTGCCGTCAGTGCCTCCATTGAGCAGCGCGCCGGTGCCATTGTTGTTCTCTCTACCTCTGGTAACACCGCCCGTCTCTGTGCCAAGTACCGTCCCGTCTGCCCTATCCTTATGATCACTCGTAATGACCGGGCCGCTCGTTACTGTCATCTTTACCGCGGTGTCTACCCCTTTGTTTTCCCTGAGCCTCGCGCCACCAACGCCGAGGACTGGCAAAACGATGTCGAGGAGCGTGTTCGCTGGGGTGTTCGCCAGGCTCTTGACCTGAATGTTGTTACCCCCAACTCTAACATTATTGCCATCCAGGGCTGGAAGGCTGGCGGTGGTCACACCAATACCTTGCGTATCCTCACTGCCGACAAGGTTTTCGACAGCACCTCTTAATTAGATATTAGTATAAAGTAAAGTACTCTTGACTCAAAGTGTTGGGGCATACCGCCCATATAGATAAATAAATAGATAAATTAAGCCTGGCTTCCTGATGGTGTACACGCTTGAATACTCATCTCTAGGCTTTCTTGGTCTTCTTGCTCGCCATCCAGGCGTGCCTCTACGAGTTTGGCAAAATGCTGCCAGTTAACGCAACACTTGTACTCCCCAATCAGAAAGCGAAGCCAATCAATTAGAGAGATGGCCTTGAGCCAGTTCCAGTCTCCCTCCATGACGCTGTTGATGTACTGGTAAAATTCCAGTGCATCCTCGTAAAACGGTCCCTCGTGGTGAGACAGCACCCAGCGCTTGACCTCAGCTCTGATGTCTGCCTCGTCCTTGTATTTTCCAAGAAAATTGATCGGCAGGTAGTCGTCTGCGGGCTTTTTGTCTCGCTTTTTCTTGAGTCTCTCGCCCCGCTCCCGCGACCCACTGGTCAATCGCACATTGTGCAAGTCGGCATGACGGATAATCTCTTCTTTGATGTCGTTTGGCAGTGCTTCAAATACTTCGGTATCAACAGTGTTGACGTTGTTCATCTGCGTCAGTGTCATGAAATTCCGCTTTGGCTGGAGTGTAATGTACTGACGTTTTTGCGGCGTAACTGGCTCTTTATTTTCGGTAGCAAAATCGAGGATTCGCTTCTGACGATCGCTGCGTTTTGGGGTTGATACAGGTGTTTCCAGACTTTTGAGGTGGACGCCGAGGCCACGAAACCTTAATGGATTGATATTGAGGTTCCGCACAGTTGCTGTGACTATTTGGCGCAACCCTGCGCGGGTCACATTTGGATCGAGTCCAGTAGTACGATTAAAAGTATCGCAGGGTCCACAGCCCATGTACTTGGATGGCAAAAATGGCGCGTCTTTTTCCATTTTATAAACCTTGACCGACACAGAAGAAATTTGGATCTCGGGCTCGAGGCGGCCCCAAAGCTCGTCAACTACGTTGGAAATAAAAGCATCAAGCTCCTCCAGAGTTATTATGCGCACTCCCCAAGCCACATCGACCCCAACTGTCTTTGCGGGTAAATTGAGGGTCGAGATGTCGTTTGTATCCTGGGCCAAGTTGGCATCAAATAGTTTTTTAGTGATTGAGGGGCCCACATGGGACTCGAGAGCGTGGAAAGTGTACCGCTGAACATCAAAGACTTTTCTAATCCCTAATTGCTCGAGCTTGTGGGCAGTCATATGGCCTATTCCGGGGAGTTTGTCTACTTGAAGCTCGCGAATTACCGGATACGCCTCCTTCTCGGACTCGAATACTCGTATACCGTCTGGTTTCGCAAGCTTGAGGGCTATTTTCGCCAATGCGATATTGGGTCCCGCCCCTACCGATACAGCCAACCCTGTCTTGGTCCGAACCGTTGAACGGATACCATCAATCAGCTTGGAGAGGCTTGTGTGGGAGTTGTTTCTCAGTAAATTTGTGACGTTTATGAGCGCCTCGTCCACCGATACTGGACAAATGTAGTCTGGGTGGAGATCCTGTAGAGTGCTGTAAAGAATGTCTGAAGCCTTACGATAAGCATCAAAGTCATAGGGTAGACACACTAGATCGGGGCATAGCCTGCGTGCACGACTCACCCACATGCCATTTGATACACCAAACGATCTTGCAATGTAGTTGCAGCTGGCAACATCTGACGAGTCGGAGCCGTGGGAGGCACAGACGGGCTTATCCATAAGGTCAGGGCGATCTTTGAGGAGCGCGGCCACGAAAAAAGAGTCGAAATCAATGTGGAGAATGGTTTGCTTACCGTCGAGTGGGGTGTGGTTCCAGTCTTCTCTCTTGAGCTCTTGTCGCAGCGCTCGCTTACGGCTCGAGAGAAAATGAAGCCGCGAGTTTTTGTAATAGTCCGCCAAAAAGTTGGGCGCCAGACAATTGACACGGGCCCGCTCTTTGATAATCCAGCTGCGCTCATCAACCTTAACTTCAATGGTGCGGAAATCAGTCCACGGGAGGCGACGGCCCTTGGCGATAGACTCGAGGATCCATTTGGGCTTGGCAACCTCATAATTTGCCCAAAGTTCGGATTTTCGCGCCGTCAGAGATTCAGCAATAATGTGTGTAGCGCTATTCCTCGAGGTGTAGAAATTGCAAATCTTGCCTCCATGTGAAATAATAAGCTCCATTAGCTCCGGAGCAGCAGGGACAGTGTGGCCCGTTATGTAGATTGTGAGGCCGTGGAAGATGCCCGACTCGGGGTTTGTTTGCCGCTGATGCTGCAATTTCTGGTTTTTATCCTTGAGATACTCGTGAAAGTCCATAATTTACCATGCATTCAAGGTTAGTGTATATATAGCTTACCAGAATCTTTGGCGCTCTACTAAGCATGTCAAAACGATCGCTATACCTTCCGTCATTTGCTCAAAATGAGGATGAGGAAGCGGTGTTGCCCAAAAACAACCGTAAATCCGGCTTAAACTTTGAAGTTATTCGCGAAGTTGCCCTTGTGGCCGCCGGCGTCTTTCTGGTTTTGTGGCTGCTTCTGGGCGACAAGATTGGCAGCCACCCCGTCGCGCGCTCAACAGGCGTCAAAACAACCACCAGCCCCCTTATTTTCCCGTCGATTCCTGGCCTAGACGGCGCCCCACGCAAGGCACCCGGTGATAATAACCAGGATATGCATCTGATGCCTGCCCAGGAGACCACCTCTTCATACCTGTTTGGCGGCTCCAACAGCCCTAAAGCAGTAGTCGTTACGGTGCTCGACGATACCAAATACCCCAGAGAATATCTGCGGAAGATTGTTGAGAATCGCGTTGAGTACGCCAAAGCACACAACTATGGAGTTTTCATCCGCTTTGTGCGCGACTTTAAGAAGCTCACAGAGGGTCATTCCAAGGAAGCAAGCACATACTCCCGCGCCGCCATTGCTCGAGAATCCATGGGCGCTTTCCCCAACACTGAATTCTTTTGGTTCTTGGATGAGAGCTCGCTGATCATGAACCCGTTGGTGAATATCGTTCAAGAGTTTAACGATGCCGAGCATCTGGGCGCCAAAATGCTTCGTGGCGCGCGGATTGTCCGGGATTTGCCCCATGTTTCGAGCTTCAAGCTCAATCCCCCCCAGAATGTGGAGCTTATTCTTACTCGCGATTCGGTAGGCGTTTCCCCTGTATCATTCATGTACCGCAACGGCATCGTTGCTCAATCCTTCTTTGACTTGTGGCTTGACCCCATTTTCCGTTGGAACCCTGCCTTCCCTAATGACGCGCACACCCTTCGTCATATGGTTCAGTGGCACCCCCATTACCTCAACAAGCTTGCCATTCTCGCCCCCAAGCTCGTTTCTGCTTTTGCATTCCCTCCAACTGGTGAGTTCCGTGATGAACTAGCATACACTGATGGCGACTTTGTTGCCCACTTTGATTGCGACTACAATACAGAGGAATGCCGGAAAGAGTTCCAGCGTTTCTGGAGTGGCCGTGGTCGCGTCAAAAGTTAATTAGAATCACATTTCTTCATAGAACTCTCTATACTATATTTAATGCCCATATTACCCTACATGTAGACTAAGTCTGTAGCATGCGCTCACCAAGAGCTCTCTGTCTATCGGCGTCGCTCATTGCGGTACGGTTCTTTACAAGCTTTTTGCCCACGGTATCATGTACCTTTGTGGCCAACGTATCGACAACAGCAGTAACTTGATGGGGGTAGAAAAACGCAGCGAATCTAAAAGAGTCACTCTGATCTCCCTTTTGTATCTGAGGGCCGTCAAGAAGCTGGTCCATTACCAGTGATTTGATGTATCGTAGGTACCACCAAGATACTCCCAGTGACACCCAGGCCATTACAAGAACGCTCAAGTCGATAAACGCGAATAAAGTGTAGAAAATCAGCGCCGGCATCACCAAGTACTTGGGCTTGATCTCGATACCCATCAAAACATAAGTGAATGGGTTTGCCTGCTTGAGTGCCACCAAGAGAGCAATCACCAGGGGAGCGGAGCCACCAATCGGTTCTGAACTTCCAATCAGGATATCCACCACCACAGCAGCGCACACCGGTACGAGCGAGACCAGTAAAACGTACTTGCCCAAAGAGCGCGATCCCCACAATCTTTCAAAGAACCTGAGCGCCAGAGCCAAAAATGAAATGTGAATAATGCTCAGAATAGGTCTTCTACCGGTGAATACGGCTGTCAAAAGCGTCCAGGGGAATTTCCAAATCACAGGGGCCCGGGCCAAAAAATAGGGGACCTCGACGTCTCCAAATGGGATATTCCTCCTGGAACTGATGGCATATCTCGAGCATATTTCGGCAAGGGATAGCAATATTGACGCTAGGATGGTTGATTGAGTTACTGGGTAGTGCATTTGGATGAGGCAGGTTGTGTATTAATATGACCAGTAGTGTAGCGTAGCAAGCTAAAGAAACGAGCGTAGATGGATAACACGGGACATTTAGTTTCTACCGGCTCAACGCATGTCTTGAAGTCTTCGTCGCCAGTGAAAAAACTACTCGCCAGTGTGCTAAAACCATTTTCTAAATTCGATACTAACATACCACTATACATCTAGCTACAGACTGGGGGGTATCAGTCTCTGCTTAAAGATCAGGATCATCATCCTCATCAGGCAAGGGCTGAGCGGCAGCCTGCTCCATCTCAGCCTCGTACTGCTTGACCAAGTTGGCGTCGACCTCGGCCTCAGGGGCCAAAAGGGCGGTCTCAGCGACAAACTCGAGGTTGCTCTGGCCAGAGAGCTTACGAGCAAGCCAGAGGAAGGGCTTCTCGAAGTTGTAGTTGGACTTGGCAGAGATATCATAGTACTGCAAGTTCTTCTTGCGGTGGAAGGTGATGCTCTTGGCCTTGACCTTACGCTCCTTAACGTCGACCTTGTTACCGCAGAGGACAATGGGGATACCCTCGCAGACACGGACCAAATCACGGTACCAGTTTGGAACGTTCTTGTAGGTGACACGGGAAGTGACGTCAAACATGATGATACCACACTTACCGTTGATGTAGTAGCCATCACGGAGACCACCGAACTTTTCCTGTCCAGCAGTATCCCAAACAGTGAAGACAATGTCACCAAAGTTGGTGCTGAACTTGAGGGGGCGAACATCAACAGACTGAGTAGCAATGTAGCGCTTCTCAAACTCACCGGAAATATGACGCTTCACAAAGGTGGTTTTACCAGTACCACCATCACCAATGAGCACCAATTTAATATCAGGGGTCGACATCTCAAGAAAAGTAAAGAGAGGAAAACTTGTTCAAAACACTGGTTATATAACTGGGTTAGGGGAGCAAAAATTCGAATTTTCGACAGGTGCCTAGGAATGTGGGACTTTGCTAGTTGATTACGGGTGAATATTTTTATTTATTCTGTTCAAGTTCACCTAGATGCCCATTGATCTAACGCAATTCAGTTACAATCCTCAAACCAGCCCACCGCAGTCTGAGGTCCTTCGCAGAGTGCCTACGCAATCCCCGTCTCTGGGTGAAATTCCGCCATTATTGAAGCCAAATTTACTGCTAGTTTTCACTGGGTTTAATCCTGGAACCGAATCAGGGCGCACAGGGCATCACTATGCACATCGATCTAATCGGTTCTGGAGGTTTCTTCACGAGTCCGGATTAACAGCCACCCAATTGCTGCCCGAGCAAGATGTAGAGCTCCCGGATTCCTATCGTTATGGCTTTACCGATCTAGTGGCGCGTTGCACCACTGGCATCACCCAACTCACCAAGAAAGAACGCTTGGAAGGGGCTGCTCTGCTGGAGCAAAAACTACAAAAGTACAGACCGAAATACGTCGCTTTCATTGGGAAAGGTATTTGGGACACGGTTTGCCTCTACAAGGGCTGGAAAAACAAGAACTTTCAGTACGGCCTTCAAGAGCATACATTTGGGACAAGAGTGGTCGTTCTTCCCTCTAGTTCGGGGCTTGTGAGTATTTCCAAAGATCTTCAGCTGGTTTGGTGGAAACAATTGAAAACATTGATTGATGCAGAGAGAGATATGGAAAAAAGCAGTGGCTCCAAGCTTGAATGCAAGGGTGAGGAGCAGGAGCAGCACGAGACGGTTTCCGAGATCAATGAGCTCAAATCAGAGGCTAATAAAAGAAATGCATGTGATGTAAATGAGGAAGCACGCGAGCCAGTCTCTAATCGTGCGGACCCGCCGATCAAAAGGATCAAGCTAGTCAACCACGACCTATAGTACCACAAGAGCGTGTATTGGACATGTAGTCGTCATTCTATTTATATATCTATCACATCATCTCAAAAACACAGCACATACCAGGCCCCACGAACTCGTACTCGCACTAACGCTGTTTCGGAGGCATACCCAAAACAGATCTATAGTCTGGAATCAGGTACTGGAAATCCTCTGGACCCTTTCTTTCCGAGCGCAGAATTTCCAAGAGTGCCTCGTACCATATATCATATGCTTCACCAGTGAAATGCACACCATCATGCACTAAATGACGCACAGATTTTGGTCCTTCATAGGTCGTTTGGCCGGGCACGGGTTGTGAAAGATCGATAGGATCGCCATTGGCTTTGCGAAACCGTGCGTACAAGTCAATGAATCTGGCGCCATTGGCCTCTGACACTTTTTGGGCGGCCTTGTTGTACTGAAGCGCCCATTTGTTGCTCCGTATCATGCAGCTATCGCTATCGCTCCCATTCTCATCAACAAGTGTGGGCCCCGTAACAATTACAAGCTCACAGCGGGTTTTGGCGGTTTTGATCATGGCTGCGAGGTTAGTCTCATACTCCTCGACGGGGATATGTTGCTCGTGATGTTTCCAGGGTGCTACAGCATCGTTAGTACCAAAGAAAATGACCACGGCAATAATTTCGTCGGTGACTTCCTCGAGAAATCGCTCAAGGTAAGGTTTCGCCATCCTAGTGTTGTAACCTGAGAGACCACGGGCAAAGATATCGACTTTCCTCATATACGTATTGGCTAGATTGGAAAGTATTCCTGAGGGTTTTTCATAGCCATACTCTGTGATTGAGTCTCCGAAAAGGAATATCTTGGGGTACATGGCTGATAGTACTGACGCGCTGCACTGGCGGTTGGAAACGGTAGCTCGGAGCTACCAGTCAGGGATTGCTGGATGAATCATGAGCCTGCGAGTATCAAAAAAGTTTTGCGGTCTTGTACGTCTTTAATCTCCAGTAGTCACTCGTAGTCACTTCCAGTTACCTTTTACTCAGGGGTCACTACTAGTGCTCTACCTGGTTCACCCGCCTCCCTCACCGGTCCAAATCGACCAAAAAACAAAAGTGTTTTCTAAATTCAGTAATAAACTGATCTTTAAGCTCTCTATATCTCACTACTTTACCTGGTCATGCGCTAGTATATACCCCCCCTGGCAACCTCTTCACCGCTTACATGTCCACCGTTGAAAAAAAAACCGAAGACTTGACCGTCGCTAACTCCGCCGTCGTCACCAAGTACAAGCTTGCTGGTGAGATTTCCCAGAAGGTTCTCGCTGCCGTCCTCGCCAAGTGCGTTGCTGGTGCCAAGGTTGGTGACATTTGCGTTGAGGGTGACAAACTCCTTAACGAGGAGACTGCTAAGGTCTACAACTCTCAGAAGGTGCCCAAGGGTATTGCTTTCCCCACCTGTATCAACATCAATGATTGCGTTGCTCATTACTCCCCTATCCCCGGTACCGAGACCCCTGAGCTCAAGGCCAACGATGTCGTAAAGGTCACTGTTGGTGCCCAGATCGACGGTTTCCCCAGCATTGTGGCCCAGACCGTTGTTATTGGTGCCTCCACTGTCGAGGGTGAGGTTGCTGATGCTCTCACCGCTGCTCACTACGCCTCTGAGCTTGCTCTCCGCACCATCAAGGTCGGAAACAAGAACTGGGACGTCACCAAGATCGTCGGTGAGGTCGCCAAGACATTCAACTGTACTCCTGTCGAGGGTATGCTCAGCCAGCAGCACAACCAGAACGAGATCGATGGCAAGAAGAAGATCATCTTCAACCCCAGCGATGCTCAGCGCCGTGACTTTGAGTCTGTCACCTTTGCTGAGAACGAGGTTTATGGTCTGGACATTCTCATTGTTCCTGGCGACTCTGGAAAGACCGTTTCCAAGGACACCCAAACCACCGTTTACAAGAAGGGTAACCGCACTTATCAGCTCAAGCTCCGCACTTCTCGTATCGCTATTTCTGATGTTCAAAAGAAGGCTGGTACTTTCCCCTTTAACATCTCTATTCTCGAGGACCAGAAGCGTGCTCGCATGGCTTTACAAGAGCCCCTTAACCACAACCTCGTCGAGGCTCTTGATGTCACCTACTCCAAGAGCGGCAAGCCCGTAGTAGAGCTTTTCACCACTTTTGCTTTGACCAAGAATGGTGTTCTTAAGCTCGCTGCCCCTGCACCTCTCAACACTGAGCAGGTCAAGTCCACTCACAAGCTTGAGAACCCTGACTTGCTGGCTCTTCTCAACACTTCTTTGAAGGTTAACAAAAAGAAGAAGGCCAAGAAGTCCGCCGAGTAGATATAGTTTTTAGCAAAGCTTAAATCTTGTGATAGCCCATGTGTCCGAGGACAGCGAGTGATGATGAAGACCTCAAGCAGAATTTGCGGCAATGTTAGCTTGATGGGCTTTCTGACTATGTACATTAGTTTTTTTAAGTTGATTGTTGACACGTTGAGGGTACCATGTACTTAGAAAGTCTTTTTCTTAATGGATGCTAGTTCACGCTTGTGGCCCCTGAATTGATGCTTGCGTAGATAGTCTGATCGAGCAAACCTCATATCACAAAATTCACAACAGAAATTAGCCTCACCGTGGACGGTAAAGTTGTGACGGGTGAGCGCGCTCCGGTGAGTAAATCCAATTATCTTGCGAGGACAGTAGGTATGCTCGCAGTGACACCTGTTCTCAAGCTCACTGCGTTCATGATTATCACAGTGAAAAGCCAACGCCCCTTCGTTGGTGAACTTTTCATTGCAACCCATAGCGGGGCATACCGCTTTGGTCCTTTTCGCCATTAGCCTGCTGTTGCGAAATTGTGGATCCTGTACAAATTTTCTCTGAAATTGGGAAAGAGAGCGTTTAGTGAGAGCTTTCTTGAACTCCTCGCGAGCATCACTACTGGGCTCCTCTTGAGGAGGTGTGGGGCTATATACAGTGTTTGAGGACAGTGCTTCAATTGCATAGCCTTCAGCCTCCTCCTCGGGGGCCTTGGGAGCAATCTTGAGCCTTTTATGCTGGTTTGTGGGCTCCATTTCTGCTCTAATTCTTCCATCCTCGCCCGGAAATGACCGGTCATCGATATGCACGGCCCTCAGTGGCTTCTGGTCCACCCACTCGTACATTACAGGATAAACATCACCATTCGTTTCTGCTGAGCTCGGCATGGGGTCGAAATTCTCTGGAAGCACAGGGTTGTCAAGCTGCTCGAGGTCACTGGGACTGCTATGCAACGTGGTATGATCGTCAGTATGTAATGTGTCCAGCTCAAAAAGAGACTCTAAGCTATCTGAAGCGCTCTCTTTGTTTAGGGTAGCACTCTCTAGTAGCTCTGGGGCTGGCTCTGGGGCCGGAGCCGGCTCAAAAGAAGGGAAAGCAGGAGTCAGGTTACAAGGGGTCGACGTACCTACGTGCACATCATCCATTGCAAACATTGCAGATATGCCAAACGCTGGTGTCGCTGGAGTGCGAACCAAGTCCTGGAAACTAAAGAAAGGTTTAGTGGTGGAACCGGTATCAAAACCTAGACCCAAGTTCATTTGATTCTCGAAACTCAAGTCCAATGGCGGACATACTGGCATTTTTACTCAATCTGTCCTTCCTATGAGCCTGATTGTTAGTACTTATACGCCGGGACCCACATGATGTATGCTCGATGCGATGAGCTAAGCAGCATTTTGAGGTGCATCTGCATGTGGCCCTGGGCCTTTTAGGACCAGGTAAAAAGGTAAAAGAGGAATATGTGACGAGTTAAAATTACGTTACCTATTTCCTGACCTGGTCTTGAAAATGAAAAGTACATTCTTGGCAACGTAACTGAAGATCCTCCGATAACTTACATGTATCCCACATTTCGTGCAGAAGCGAGCGTCCGAGCTCCTTTCGGTAATACTCCTTCAAAGCACCTTTGGGTCATTCTGATAGATTTTTGGGGCTTTTTGGCTATTTCTGTCTGATTTTATATATGTGTTGTGTGCGTAGAGTAGGAAATCATGATTCCCACCGCACCCACTGGTACGCATGTCCACTGCATGACCATGCGTCTCTTGCCCATATTTTCTAACTGCTGTAAAGGGTAAAAAATACGTCAATCATTGAAGGGAAAGCTCTACTGGCTTTTAAGAGCTGTAATAAAGATTATCCCCTGTTTATTTCTTTCCTAATACGCGTTACAAAAGTGAAGTTTTACTGCCAAGATACATGCACTGAGCCGTGCAGCGAGCCGCGCAGAGGGGTCATCTTGAGTCAGGGGGCACAACCTCAGCCAATAATCGAGGCATAGCAATCAGTCATGCCTGACCATGCATACTGCAAATGACGATCGATGTATATAGCGCACACACACTTAAAAAAATATTTTAGGACAATCATCAACCCACTAATGCACGTGGTTTGGGGATCGTCAGGCCATATCCTTGAGAGGACTGGTTCTTCAAAATGGTGTTTACTCTTTCTTTGAGCGTGAGCTAGAATCCCCAAGGAGGAGCACAACTTGAACTATCTTGCACACGTGTATCTGAACTTCGGTGAACAAAACCAGCGCTGATCATTAGATAACATGATTACGGCTCTATTATATCTAGTACCACGATCTATCGAGCTCTCTAGATAGTACAAGCAAAAGGGACGCAAATTCGCTAGAGCTTTCCGCAAACTCGCTAGAGCCTTTGTAGTCAAAATTCACATCATAGTCATATATAGATCACGCTAAACTGAATGGAGTATTCCATTTGGACGTCACAATTGAATATTTGTGAGATCAAAAGTACATGCAATGCAAGGGAATACGGGCAAGACCTGAGGCTGACCCAAATATACAGAAAGATGGGATAGTAGACGATTCACGCAAGATTCTATTTATACTAACCCCTATTCATACTAGCGCACTCAAGTGCACTATATAGGACGAGGAAGATTTCTCACAATTTCACTGAGGACCTGAGGGACCCCAGATATTTGTGGCAAAACCGCCACATGCTTCCCCCTGGCCATCCACTCTTATCACCTATCATCGTTTGCTTACTCACCAACCAACCTTCATCCTCATCATGCCAAACGAAGCGATCTTTCGCTCGGCAGAAATGTCGCTGGCGCAGCTATACATTTCCAATGAAGTCTCAAAGGATGTTGTGGCAGCGCTTGGTGACCTAGGCGTTGTTCAGTTCCGTGATCTCAACCACAAAGTGAGCAATTTCCAGCGCGCTTTTGTTGCGGAGATTCGCCGCTTGGATAACGCTCTTCGCCAATGTCGTTATATTAAAGAGCAACTTTCTCAGGCAGGAATCGCTACTCCTCCCAGTTGGAGCGGAGAGGAGACTGGCTACGACGTCGATGACCTCGTGCTCAAGCTCGGTGACCTCGAGAGTCAAGTCCGGGATATGCGTGAGGCTCAGGATCAGTTCCAGGAGCGTGAGGTGAAACTTAAGATTGATTGCGAGGTTCTCAATAGAGCTGATAGCTTCTTTGGTGGCCATGGAACCGATATTGAGGGTGCCTTGGGTGATACCATTGCCGGTGTGGTCCCCACCACAAAGACTGTGGCCCTTGAGCGTTTGCTGTGGCGCTCGTTGCGTGGTAATGTTTACGTCAACTTCAGTGATATCCCTGGTGGAGTCTATGATGTCAAGACCGGCGAGACCATCCCCTCGTCTGTGTTTATTGTCGTTACCCACGGCCAAGAGCTCAGACAGCGTGCTACCAAGATTGCCGAAGCCATGGATGCCCAGGTTGTCAATATCGCACCCATCGACTCTATTGCGAACCGCAAGTCCGATATTCTCTTGGAGTTGTCTGATGTGTCTCTTGTTTACCGCTCATCCGCGGATGCCCTCAATAGCCAACTTGAGGCTGTTGCTGGCCTCGTAGGTCCTTGGCAACGTCGTCTTTTGCGTGAGCAAGCAGTCTATCAAACTCTCAATCTGTTTCAGTACGATCAAAACCGTAAAGTCCTGATTGGAGAAGGCTGGATGCCCACCGATGACATTGAGCGTGTCCAGTTGACCTTGCGTCGTATCTCCGAAGATGCAAATGTTGAGTCCCCAGCAGTACTACACGTTATGAACACCACCCGTACTCCCCCGACATTCCATCGCACCAACAAGGTAACCGGTGCTTTCCAGGCAATGATCGACGTGTACGCGGTCGCCACTTATCAGGAGATCAACCCGGCACTTCCCACAGTCATTACCTTCCCGTTTATGTTTGCTGTGATGTTTGGTGATCTCGGTCACGGCTTTATTTTGTTGCTTGCTGCACTTGCTCTAGTTGTAAATGAACGCAAGCTGGCTAAGCTCAACTATGGTGACATTTTTGATATGGCTTATAGCGGTCGTTATATTTTGCTCTTTATGGGTATGTTCTCCATGTACACAGGTTTCATTTACAATGACTTGTTCTCCAAGTCCATGACATTGTTCAAGAGCGGCTGGGAGTGGCCTGCTCACAAGGCTGGACAGGCTGTTTCTGGTAAATTCGTTGGAGTCTACAAGTTTGGTCTTGACTATGCCTGGCACGGTACCGATAATAACCTGCTGTTTACCAACTCGTATAAGATGAAGCTTTCAGTGCTGCTTGGTTATGTGCACATGAGCTACTCTTATGTGTTTTCACTTTTCAACGCCATCCATTTCAACTCGCCCATTGACATTTGGGGTAACTTTGTGCCGGGCCTTTTGTTTTTCCAGGGTATTTTCGGATACCTCAGCTGGGCCATCATCTACAAGTGGACCATTGACTGGGTCAAGGAGGAACGTGAAGCCCCCAGTTTGCTCAATATGCTCATCAACATGTTTTTGAGCCCGGGAACCATCGATGCGCCCCTCTATAACGGCCAGGCTACTCTCCAAATTTTCCTGGTGGTCGTTGCTATGATCTCCGTCCCCTGGCTTTTGTTATTGAAGCCACTCTATCTCAAGCGTAAACTCGAGTCTGAATACCAGGCTGTTGACAGTGAAGCCGACAATCACAACGAGGAGCATGCTGACGACGATGAGGAGGAGCATGAGGAACATACTTTTGGCGATATTCTCATCCACCAGGTCATCCACACCATTGAATTTTGCCTTAACTGCGTATCACATACTGCGTCGTATCTCCGTTTGTGGGCCCTGTCACTTGCGCATGCCCAGCTTTCTCAGGTCTTGTGGACCATGACTATTCAGAGCGCCTTTGGAATGACTGGTGTAGCCGGTGTCATTATGACCGTTGTGCTTTTCACCATGTGGTTTGTTCTTACTGTCGCTGTACTCGTTGTTATGGAAGGTACCTCTGCCATGCTTCACGCCTTGCGTCTCCACTGGGTCGAATCCATGTCCAAGTTCTATATCGGAGAGGGTAAGCCTTTTATCCCATTCACTTTTGAGGAAATCGCTTCACAGTAGTTTAATTCTTGACCTTGAAGTGCCAAACGATTTGTAGATGTGCTATAGAGCAGTATCACAATAGTTCATTTATGTCGCAGACTTTAGAGCTACGTAGATAATCTATACATTATTCTAGAGCGATTGGGGCAGTGCTGATACGGACCCTTAGATCTCGTCACGCAAGCTGAGAACGGGTCGTCGCATTCCAGCTTCAGAGTAAACTGGACTAATAAATACCAAAGATTAGCCTTGGCTTGTAGATGGGGCTAAACTCTACCATCTGAGCCCCTTTTACAGTTGCCTAAGCTTCCTACACTATCCACCTAAACATCATAATTGGCACAGACAGCTTCTAAATATCAAAACGTTTATAGTTGAAAGTAATGAGTTACATACAAGCTAAATTACAAATTAAATAAAGGCATCAGGAGGCAACTGACCTCTGTGCTGCTCAAACAGGGCAAGAGCTTGCTGCAAATCAAAGTTGGTTTGTTGGGCACACTGAGTAGCGTACTGCAGGTTTAAGCGAGTTTGTTGCATGAGTTGCTGAACTACAGCATCAGGCCCAGAAGCACCCACAGGAGCAGGTGTGCCAAGAGGCGCGGGAGTGGCTACTCCTGGAGCATTTGGCGTACCAGTGCTAGGATCTGGGATAGCAGCGTATACGGCTGGCCGGTTACTCTTGAAGATATCCGCGTTTCCTAGCGGGCGCACAACCATCATATCACTAGCAATAACCATGCTTCCATTGGGGCCAGGGAGGACCACCAAATATCTGTCAAACGAGAATTTCTGACCACGGGGTGCATTCTCATTGAACTGCCCGTGAGTTGCAATGACCACGGCTGTATCTGGAGTTTGACGGACATTCTCAATTCTCCATGCTTCGAATGCAAAATTTTTAACGTTTGAAAGGTCGGTTCTGGTTTTTGGGAGTTTCTGGAAAGCGGCTCCGATTGCTTCTTGACCAATGGCAAGTTTTTCCGTCAAGAATCTCTCAAGATTGTGGTCACTGGCCCTGGCGAGGTTACGACTACCAAAGAGCCATTTGGAGTTGTGATGACCGGGGCCATGGGTTTTCACGTGGGGAGCATACCCATCCCAAACGTACGAATACTCGGAAACTTGATCGTAAAGAGGTAGAAGCTTCGATCTGTCTGAATCCCAGCACTTGAAAAACTCCGTGATGAACCCCTGGGCCATGCTCTGAATGTCAGGGTTCTCGAAAAAGTTCTGCTGCACAGGAGTGGGCAGCTCGGGAAGGTCCTTTTCGGTACGTACAATCACGCCATTGAGTGTGGTGAGACGAGGAAAAAAACTAATGATCTTCTTCATCTCATCTTGGCTCTCAGATACTGGGTTTCCATTGAGCACGAGCTCCTTGAGGTGCGCGAACCGCTTCTTCCAAGGGTTCAATGCCCCGGCAGTTCTGATATTATTGTTGGCCAAACTGAGGTTTATGAGGTCTGGGAAAGCTGTAGAAAGGCCCTGCACGTTGCTGATATCTTGAAAATTGTTCTGCTCGAGCGACACGCTCAAAACGGGGCCAAATGGCTGCTCTGCAACCTTAATTAGCGCCTGAAACATCTTATTAGCATAAGATTCGGTACTAAAAAAACCCTGAGAGGCCAGGGTCGGGTCCTGGCGCACGTTCATGAGATTGAGCAGCTTTGCGTTCGGGTCATATCTGCTGTGCAAGAACCCTTGCAACACGGTCATAATCTCCGAGGCCTGGGAAGTCGAGCTTGAATCAGCGTCCATAGCTCTAATTTTCAGCGCTCTGCCGGCGAAACGAATGCCGTCGAGCTTCACCAGCACGGGCACCTCACTGGGCTCGCAGTCGAGGATGTACGCGCCACCGTTGATTCTTCCTGCCCTAAGGCTATCCAGGTGTGACTTGCGCTTGAGAAACGAGAGCAGATCAACCTTTGAACCGCCCTGCCACTCCTTTACTTCAACCTTTGGCATTTTGTCGTCTCTGTCAGCGGCGACTGGGGACGAGAGAAGCTCTTTTCGGTTACATAATTTTTTTCCCTCCTTTGCAAATATGATTTTTGCCTTGAAATGGATCCCCCGAGGATTTGCACAGGAATTCCCTGAAAAATTGGATTTGGACGACTCTGAAATGGAGAGAATCTCCAAGCTTGCAAAAATGGAGCTTGAAGATGCCAACTTGGACCTCGAGGAGGCCATGAAGGGTGCTGATATTAATGAGGATGCCGACGAGATTGAGCAGCAAAGCGAAAGTGGCAGCGAGGGCGAGAACGCACCGAAAGAGGACACCCAGGAGAACGATGCAGACTCTGCTGCTGACCCCATGGCCAAGTATAACATGGACGATTACGATAATGAGCCCGATACTACTGCATTTGCTTCTGTTCGCGGCCAGTCACACTTTGCTCCTGATGAGAAAGATGAGCACCTTATCGATACTAATGAGGATGAAGAAGAGGACCGCCTCCAGCTCCAGATTCTCCCCACCGATAACATGATCATCACTGCCAAGGCCGAAGACCAGGTACCTATGATTGATGCTTATGTCTACGACGAGAGCGGAGACCATGAGACTACCTCCTTGTATGTCCACCACGATTTCATGCTTCCTGATATCCCTCTTTGCTTGGAGTGGATCCCCTATAAACTTGGGTCCGATAATAAGGCTGGCAACAACATTGCTATTGGTACATTCAGCCCTGCAATTGAAATCTGGAATCTCGATATTGTGGACGCCGTATATCCTGCGGCTATCTTGGGACAGCAGCCTAAAGATGCCAAGCTCGAGGCCAGAGGTACCGGTAAAAAGAAGCGTAACCTCAAAAAGAGTAATGATGAGTATCATGTTGACGCTGTTCTTGGCCTTGCATCAAATCCCAACCATGTCAATCTACTTGCCAGTGCTAGTGCCGACTGCACCGTCAAGCTTTGGGATTTGGAAACACAAAAGGCTGCCAAATCGTTTGGCTTCCACGATTCCAAGGTCAGCTCTGTCAAATGGAACCCCACTGAAAGCACAGTATTGCTCACTGGTGGCTATGATCATCAAGCAATTGTAAGTGATTTGCGCATCGAAAACGATAGCGGCTCTCGCAAGTACCGCGTTGAAGGTGGTGTCGAAGGCGTTCAATGGCACCCCAATGGAACTCACTTCTTTGTTTCCAACGACAAGGGACAGGTATACAAGTTCGACGCACGTGTTGAGAATAAGCCTGTTTGGACATTGCATGCTCACGACGATGAGGTCTCGTGTTTTGACATTAACCAGCATATCCCTGACTTGATGGTCACCGGAAGTAGTGACAAGCGAGTCAAGTTATGGAACCTGAGTAACGACAAGCCCTCGATGCTCCTGTCGCGTGATTTTGATGTTGGAAGAGTGTTTACTGTTGGCTTTGCCCCTGACCAGGCTGTCCGTGGTGTTTTGGCAGTGGGAGGCCACGAGGGTAAGATGAAGGTATGGAACACATTTGCTAATAAAGCTGTTAGAAGTGCTATGGCTAGTAACTACGAATTCAAAGGTAGCGACCAAGTGATCACTGCCTCTGATGACGAGGAAGTGGAGGATGACGACGAGGATATGGAGGATGAGTAAACCCACCAGCATTCCATACGTTCGTTTGAATATCTATTTCCTCAAAAATCTGACCCTTCTCTGACCCTTTTACTCAAGGTATTAAGATTCCTTCTTGCAGTACGCCCTTAGCCACTCACATGTCCTGCATACTGCTGACTGGGGAAGAATTGCCGAGTGAACGTTCACACCCTACTCCTCACCTGATAGCAGCTTGTGTGCGCGTACCTAATTTAATAAATAAACAAAAGAGCATATAGTAAAGACTAATTAGCCACTTTATATGGTAGATGGGTGACTCGTGCAGATGCGAGCGTGGTGCATTATGCGGTGACCCCATACTGGTAAGGGTGGAGAGAAACCCGGGACTCAAACACAAAACAAAGGTTAAAAACCGCCACTAATACGTGCTCACAGCCTAGAAATCTCCTTAAACTACAGTAAAACCAGCTTACCCAGAAACGTAAAGTGAGTTGACCAATCAGAGTGCCGCTAATGATACTCTTTTGTTCATAACCAATCGTGATTTGAATATCCAAATTGGAGAATACGCTTCTATCAAAACCAAACAGGCACAAATTTTCGCCAAAATACAGCCTTTAACGCCCCGTTGACGCAGTCATTCCTCGGATCTTCACAGCTTGTGCATATGCCTTCATGTGATTGGGCGATGGGAGCTTCGATTATGTAGACGGGGTGATTGCCCTGCAGGGTGCATATGCATACGTATTAAACCCCTCTTGTTAGCCCTTTGGAGGTTTCTACACTTATCGTTATCCGAATGCAGAACGAGGAGACCTTTGTTCCGTACGAATATCAGGAAGGTTCCGATAACAAGTCGTGGGCTGGCGCTCTTCCAGTACGCCAAGGCCTTTACGACCCAGAGAATGAGAAGGATGCATGCGGTGTAGGCTTCTCGTGCCACATCAAGGGCGCCGTTTCCCACAAAATTGTCTCCGATGCCAAGTATTTGCTGTGCAATATGACCCATCGTGGTGCGGTTGGTTCTGATGCCCGCGATGGTGATGGCGCCGGTGTCATGACCAGCATTCCCCACAAGTTCCTCCAGAAAGAGTTTGAGCTGCTCGCAGGCCTCACCTTGCCTCCTCTCGGCCAGTACGCTGTTGGTAATATCTTCTTCAAGTCCGAGCCCAGCGTGTTGTCCAACTCTCAGGCCACTTTTGAGCGTATCGCTGCCTCCTTGGGACTCCGTGTTTTGGCTTGGCGTGAGGTTCCCCGTGACTCTTCTATTTTAGGTCCTGCTGCTTTGAGCAGAGAACCCCTTATCCTTCAGCCAATTGTTGTGTTGGAGGAGGCATATGGGTCCGGGAAGACTCCCCAGCTCACTGAGGGGTTTGAGGAGAAGTTTGGCAAAAACTTTGAGCGCCAGCTTTATGTGTTGCGCAAACAGGCTTCTCACTCTATTGGCCTGCACAATTGGTTTTACATCTGCTCTTTGTCGAACCGTAACATGGTCTACAAGGGTCAACTTGCCCCCGTCCAGGTATACAATTATTATTATGATCTTTGCAACGTTGATTACGAGGCCCATTTTGCGCTCGTACACTCGCGTTTCTCCACAAATACTTTCCCGTCATGGGACCGTGCCCAGCCTCTTCGTTGGGCTGCTCATAACGGTGAGATCAACACTTTGCGTGGTAACAAGAATTGGATGCGTGCTCGCGAAGGTGTAATGGAATCTACCGAGTTTGGCGATATCCTTGATATGCTCTACCCCATCATTGAGGAAGGAGGCTCCGACTCTGCCGCTTTCGACAACGTTCTTGAGTTGCTCGTGATCAATGGTGTTCTTTCTTTGCCCGAGGCTGTGATGATGATGGTTCCTGAGGCATGGCAAAACAACCCCGATATGGACCCCAAGAAGCGCGCCTTTTATGAGTGGGCTGCCTGCCTCATGGAGCCCTGGGATGGTCCCGCCCTTTTCACATTTGCTGATGGTCGTTACTGTGGTGCCCAATTGGATCGTAATGGTTTACGCCCCTGCCGTTACTATGTCACCAAAGATGACCGTATGATCTGTGCTTCCGAGGTTGGTGTTTTGCCCATCAGCCCCGAGCTCGTCTTGCAAAAGGGACGTCTTAGACCCGGCCGTATGCTTTTGGTGGATACCAAGGAGGGTAAAATTGTCGATGACCGCGCTCTCAAGGCCAAGGTTGCCTCACGCTTTGACTTTAAGAGTTGGCTGAGTGCCAATTTGGTCACTATGACCGATTTGCTGCGTCGTGTTGATGGCGCCGGCACCAGCCTGCAGCCCAAGGTTGATGACCTCGCTGTCCAAAAGGATCCCCGCCTCACCGCTTTTGGATACACCTACGAGCAAGTTCTCATGCTTTTGGCGCCTATGGCTCAGGATGGTAAAGAGGCCCTCGGCTCTATGGGTAACGATACCGGTCTTGCTTGCTTGACAGAGCAGCCTAAGCTTATTTATGAGTACTTTCGTCAGTTGTTTGCTCAAGTCACAAACCCCCCTATTGATCCGATCCGTGAGTCTATTGTTATGAGTCTCGAGTGCGACGTCGGTCCTCAAGGCAATTTGCTCGAGATGAAGCCCGACCAGTGCAACCGTTTCAAGCTCGAATCGCCAATTCTGAGCCTGGAAGAGTTCAAGGCTATCAATCAGCTCCCCAAGTTCTATCCCAAGTGGACTATTGGCACTATTGATATCACTTTCCCCAAGTCTGAGGGTATCACTGGCTATACTGCTGCTCTTGATCGCATTTGCCAAGCTGCATCTAAAGCCATTGCTGAGCACAAGAAAATCATTGTTTTGACTGACCGTGCTACTGATGCTGAACGCGTACCCGTCTCTTCTTTGATTGCCACTGCTGCTGTTCACCATTACCTCGTTAAGCAGAAGGAGCGCTCTCGTGTTGCTTTGTTTGTTGAGACCGCGGAGGCTCGTGAGGTTCAGCACATGTGCGTACTCGTTGGCTACGGTGCGGATGCCATCTGCCCCTACCTGGCGTTGGAGACCTTGATTAAGCTCAACCGTGAGAAGTTGCTTTCACAGAAACTCACTGACGAGCAGGTTACTGCAAACTACAAGCACAGTGTCGACGGTGGTATCCTCAAGGTTATGTCCAAGATGGGTGTTTCTTCTCTTGCCTCCTACAAGGGCGCCCAAATTTTCGAGATTCTCGGTATCGATAACTCCGTTGTTGACCGCTGCTTTACCGGTACTGCCTCTCGTATTCGCGGTATTGGTTTTGATTTCATTGCCAAGGATGCGCTTTGTCTTCACGAGCGTGGTTACCCCAGCCGTACAACCTACCAGCCGTTGGGCTTGCCTGAGTCCGGTGAGTACCACTGGCGTGATGGCGGTGACCCTCATGTTAACACTCCCAAGGCCATTGCCAACATTCAGGACGCCGTTCGCAATAAGAATGAAAAGGCTTATGACGCTTATTCGGCCGCAGAGTACGATGCCATCAAGAAGTGTACTCTCCGTGGTTTGCTCGACTTTGACTATGAATCCAGTGAAGAAATCCCTATCGATCAGGTCGAGCCATGGACTGAGATCGTGCGCCGCTTTGTTACTGGCGCCATGTCTTATGGTAGTATCTCTATGGAATCGCACTCTACTCTTGCTGTTGCTATGAACCGCCTTGGTGGTAAATCAAACACTGGTGAAGGCGGTGAAGATCCCGAGCGGTCTCTTGTCAATGACAGCGGTGATACTATGCGCTCAGCCATCAAGCAGATTGCTTCTGGCCGTTTCGGTGTCACTTCTTTGTACCTGAGCGATGCAGATGAGCTCCAGATTAAGATGGCTCAGGGTGCCAAACCTGGTGAGGGTGGTGAGCTTCCCGGCCACAAGGTCTCCCAGGCTATTGGTAAAACTCGTCACTCCACTCCTGGCGTTGGTTTGATTTCGCCCCCTCCTCACCACGATATTTATTCTATTGAAGATCTCAAGCAGCTTATTTATGATCTCAAGTGTGCCAACCCTCGTGCTCGTGTCTCTGTTAAGCTTGTCTCTGAGGTGGGCGTTGGTGTTATTGCTAGTGGTGTTGCCAAGGCCAAGGCTGATCATATTCTTATTTCTGGCCACGATGGTGGTACTGGTGCTTCTCGTTACACTGGTATCAAGTATGCTGGTCTCCCTTGGGAGCTAGGTCTTGCCGAGACCCATCAGACCCTTGTACTGAACGATTTGCGTGGCCGTGTTGTTGTTCAGACTGATGGCCAGCTCCGCACTGGTCGCGATGTCGCTATTGCTTGTTTGCTTGGTGCCGAGGAATGGGGTTTCGCTACAACTCCTCTTATCGCCATGGGCTGTATCATGATGCGCAAGTGTCACCTCAACACCTGCCCTGTTGGTATTGCTACCCAAGATCCTGAATTGCGCAAGAAATTTGAGGGTACTCCTGAGCATGTTATCAACTTCTTCTTCTACATCGCCCAGGAACTTCGTCAAATTATGGCCAAGCTTGGTTTCCGCACCATCAATGAAATGGTTGGTCGCGCCGAGAAGCTCCGGGTTCGTGATGATTTGCGCACTGCAAAGACTGCTAATCTTGACTTGGCTCCTATTTTGACTCCTGCCCACACTTTGCGTCCTGGTGTTGCCACTTTTAATGTTCGCAAACAAGACCACCGCTTGCATGTTCGTCTTGATAACAAACTTATTGATGAGTGCGAGCTTACTCTTGAGAAGGGTCTTCCAGTTCAGATTGAGTGCGAGGTTGTTAATACTGACCGCTCATTTGGTTCCACTTTGAGTTACCGCATTTCCAAACGGTTCGGCGAGAAGGGCCTCCCAGATGATACTGTTCATGTCAATGTTTATGGAAGCGCTGGCCAGTCTTTCGGCGCCTTTTTGGCCCCTGGTATTACTCTTGAGCTCGAGGGTGATGCAAACGATTATGTTGGTAAGGGTCTCTCCGGTGGCCGTGTCCTTGTTTATCCTCCTCAAGTCTCTACATTCAATTCCGAAGAAAACATGATTGTTGGTAACACTTGTTTGTACGGTGCTACTTCAGGCTCCTGCTATTTCCGTGGTATTGCCGCAGAGCGTTTCTGTGTCCGTAACTCTGGTGCTACTGCCGTTGTTGAAGGTGTTGGTGACCATGGCTGCGAGTACATGACTGGTGGCCGCGTTGTTTGTCTTGGTCCTACTGGCCGTAACTTTGCTGCTGGTATGTCCGGTGGTATTGCCTATGTTTTGGACATGGCTCAAGAGTTCCAGCAAAACTGCAACACAGAGTCTGTTGAGCTCTGCCAGCTTGACGATCCTCAGGAGATTGCATTTGTGCGCGGCCTTGTCGAGGACCACCGCCATTTCACTGGTTCTCCTCTCGCTGCACGTGTTTTGCGTGACTTTAACAGGCTCCTGCCTCTTTTTGTTAAGGTTTATCCTATTGACTACAAGAAGGTCGTTGAGCAAGAAAAGGCTCAGACTGAGCAGGCTAAGCGCTCAGAGGTTAGCGAGTTCCTGAAGCCCTTCCGCGAGGACCCCAGTGCCGATGCTACTAATGGTGAGATTAAGCGCATCAAGAAGAAGTCTACTACCTTTGCGCTTGACCCTACTCGTGCTGCTCTTGGTCACAAGAAGGAAGAGCCCAAGGTCCAGGATCTTGAGGACACAATTCTCAACGTCGAGCAGGAGACATCCGCTTCACTCAAGCTTGATAAGGTCAAGGGCTTTATGAAGTACAAGCGCCGTGCCGAGAAGTATCGCGCCGCCAAGTCTCGTACCTCTGATTGGAAGGAACTCAGCAACCGTCTCTCCAAGGAAGAGCTCTCTTACCAAACAGCTCGTTGTATGGACTGTGGTGTCCCCTTTTGCCAGAGCGACAGTGGTTGTCCCATTAGCAACATTATCCCCAAGTGGAACGAGCTTGTTTTCAAGAACCGCTGGAGAGATGCTCTTGACCGTCTTCTCATGACCAACAACTTCCCCGAGTTCACTGGCCGTGTTTGCCCTGCTCCTTGTGAGGGCGCCTGTACTTTGGGCATTAATGAAGACCCTGTTGGCATCAAGTCGGTTGAGGCTGCCATCATTGACCATGGTTTCGAGCAAGGATGGATCCAGCCTTATATTCCTGAGGTCCGTACTGGCAAGGCTGTTGCGGTTATCGGTTCAGGCCCCGCTGGTTTGGCATGCGCTGAGCAGCTCAATCGTGCTGGTCACAAGGTCACTGTTTACGAGCGCGCTGACCGTGCTGGTGGTCTCTTGATGTACGGTATTCCAAACATGAAGCTTGACAAGCGTATTGTCCAGCGCCGTATTGATCTGTTGGCCGCTTCCGGAATCGACTTTGTGTTCAACTGCGAGGTCGGCAAGGACATCGATGCTGCGCAACTGGCTAGCGATAATGATGCCGTTGTTTATTCTGTTGGTAGCACCATTCCTCGCGATCTCAAGATTAAGGGACGCGAAGCCAATAATATCAAATTTGCCATGGAATTGCTCAAGTGGAACACCAAATCACTTCTCGAAGATAAGCTTGAGGACGTGGAGCAGCTCATCAAGGGCAAGAATGTTGTTGTTATTGGTGGTGGTGATACCGGTAATGACTGTCTTGGTACTTCTGTTCGTCACCATGCCAAATCTGTCACCAATTTTGAGCTTCTTCCCAAACCTCCTGCTACCCGTGGCCGTGATAACCCTTGGCCTCAATGGCCCCGCATTTTCCGCGTCGATTATGGCCACACTGAGGTTGCCACACACTATGGTAAAGATCCCCGTGAGTACTGCATCAATGCAAAGGAGTTCTTGGCAGATGAGGATGGAAACGTCAAGGGCGTCACCACTGTGCGTGTAGAGTGGAAGCAATCTGAGTCTGGCGCTTGGCAGATGTCAGAAGTCCCCAACTCTGAGGAGTTCTTCCCTGCTGAGCTTGTTCTCTTGTCTATGGGCTTTGTTGGTCCTGAGGCCACTAATTTCCCTGTTCCTCGCGATGGTCGTGGTAATATCAAAGCTACTGATAAGGACTACCGGGTCGAAGGAAATGTCTTTGCAGCAGGTGACTGTCGCCGTGGCCAGTCTCTTATTGTCTGGGGTATCCAGGAAGGTCGCCAGTGTGCTCGCAATGTTGACAAGTTCCTCATGGGTGGCTCTGAGCTCCCCGGCAGTGGCTCTATTGAGGTGCGTGATCTCCCCACTGTTGACCAGGCTGTTAGCGTGAGTGCTTGATAAAAAATATAAAAAGAATCTTAAGTATTTACTGATTTAACATACAAAGTACACTAGCTAGGATTTCTAGCTGTATTGCTGGTTAGTACAGAGGCATGTATAGCCAACTGACGCAGGCGTGCAAATAGACATGTTAGACAATAGATAATGGCTTATTGAGAAAATTCGCCAACGTTATTTTCGCTTTCTCTAAACTAAAATTATCACTGAACCTCACTTTGATTGTGTGGGGCCCCGAACTCCAGGTTTCGTCATCATGGATCCCGTTCAACAGGTGGCAGATGCTACGTTTGCCTCTAGAGAGACCGCAAAGAGACTCTTGAGGGAGAACAATAACGACGTTAAAGCAGCAATTCATGCGTTCCGCCATCCTCGCGGGCGCGTTTCTGGATTCCGCGATCTTCGAGATCAGGGAAACGGGCCTGACCGGGTATTTACTGGAGGCGAAAAGAGCGGGCTCGCGGTTCAAAACCGTGGTTCTGGCCAAAAGCGCGGTATTGTGGATGAAATCATCAACAAGGCGATGCAGCAGGGCCATCAAGATCAGCCCGAAGACGAAGAGGATCCCTATTCCAGAGCCACTGGCTTCCGTCTTGGACAGGGCGAGGAGACCAGCCAATCTTTCCCTGCACAAAGGGCACCTGAGCACGTCCAGCGTACATTCACCTTTTGGTCAAATGGCTTTAGTGTTGATGATGGCCCTCTTCACAGCTTTGAGGACCCCACAACCCAAATGTATCTCGACCGCATCAACAGTGGCAACGCGCCCATTGATTTGATGAATATTGAGCCCAACCAGCTTGTAGACTTGCGTTTAGAGGACCGCAGCTCTGAAGAATACCGCCCCAGAGCCTCCTCATCAGGCAAGTCATCGCAACCCGCATACCAGGGTGGTGGTAACCGCCTCGGCACGTCCAGAGCCGACCTTGCATCTTCTGAGCCTGCACAAGAACCGGTTTCCAGCTCTGGGCCTGCTTCTCACTCGCCTGCTGCTGCCGAGCCTGTACGTGCCGCAGCACCTGCACAGCCTACAGGCTCAGGTGACGCCCTTGTACAGCTGCGTCTAGCGGATGGAAGTACTCGCAGGGTTAGAGTAGAGTCAGAAGGCCCAGTCCAACAGCTCTACGAGCTCGTTGGCGCTAGTGACCGTGAGTATGTTTTACAGACCCCCATGCCTCCCAAGACCTTGGACAAGGACCAGTCCATCAAGGACGCAGGGCTCAAGAACGCGGTCGTTGTTCAGCGATGGGTTTGAGGGTCAAAGAGAAGGTATGCAAAAAGAATAAAAAGAAAGTTTCTCGCATGGGTAACGTATGCTATATAAATAAAATTGTGTGAAATTAAACAGGCTAGGCGTGGTTATGTCCACTTGCCAGTCCGCATTGCATGCATTAGAGAAGTAGTGGCGATATTGTTTTTTTGAGATGCTGGGGCTTGAGATGTCGGTGCTGAGGGTGGCCTGCGCATAGCAGATGGGTGCACAGAGAGACCCTTTGTGAACAGGTTTTGCATATCCACAAGCTTGCCATTTTGAAGGACCTGCATGCGTCCATTGTTCATTACGACTTCCTTCTCGGTGGATGCTGCTGCAGCTTTCGGGGCCACGAGCGAACTTAAATATTGCTCGTTACGAGCACTTTCGAATGCGCCCAGCACTGACGGGCTTAGGATGCCGGTGTTTGTCGACAAAGCACTCGAGGTAGACGTTGAGGAGCCAGCAGAGCCAGCGGACGGCCCTGAGCTATAGAAAGAAGGTACACTAGCATCACTCTCATAGTATTCATCGTGTGGCTGCTGCCTTGAGCCGACTGTACCCGGGCCCGGGCCCTGGTCCTTGTAACTCTTGAACATGTGCTTGATATCCGCCACAGTCTTGAAGATTTTCTCCGAGTCTTGGGGATTGGACGCTGATTCAAGCTCAAATAGCAGCTCCTTGACAAAGGACCGGTACTTGTGGACCAGGGGAGATGACTCGTCCTCATCAGGCATCTCGAGGCTAAGCTCACAGTGGATACGGACCAGCGTAGCTCTCGAGAGAGCGATTCGCAAATTAAACTCCGTTGTCTGTGATACACTGGTGATACGGAGGACCAGACTCGTCAAAATCATCGCCCAATCCGAGTATCGGGGCAATGTCCGTACCTTTCGCTTGAGGGCCCTCAAGTCCCATCGCTGCATCTGGTTGAGGAGCTTTTGGGCTCTTTCGCCTACCATTACCGCTAAATTTAATTCAAACTTGTTTCCCGGCGCGTCAAAGTCGTGTGTAGACAACAATTTGAACGACCACGAATTTGTCTCACCCAGGTATTTCTGGAGCTTGCAGAGGATCTCAAACGCCGTGTAGATATCCCTCGACTCTACCGCATCAAACAATTCACACACGTTCTCAATGTGTACCCGCTTTAGCTGCGGTTCCTGAAGCACTGCCAACACTGGGTCCATCTCTTCTGGTGCTTATAAGAAGGGTGGCGTGAGTGGATACTTGAAGTTTTAGGGAATTGCATCAGAATCGCCCCACCTATGAACATGGGGCTACCGTCTATGAGAACAAGACCAGTCTTTACATCATTGCGCCTAGAGAATATCAATTAGCTCACCGGGGGGCACTTTTCGATGTGCTTGCTGTGAAACCTGACAGTGGTTATAGGGGGGCTGCCCCCACACAAACGGTGTCGCAAACTCTATATAACCACTATCACCCCGGAATTACCCCCACAGGATTAAACATATGCTTATGACAAGATTCTAATTACTTTGAGGCTCCATTGGAGACAGTTTGAAGCAAACGTTAATTCGGTCTGCACAAGATGGTACGCACATGCATATCCCGACGTCATGGAATGGTAGCCATAGTTTGGCACAATGATCAGGTACAAGGCGGCTAAACAAAACAAATATTGGCAGTATCTGATCGACTCTATGTAAAGATTCTTGGGTGTTGTTGCTCCGTAGATCTAGATTATTGCTGGAATAGCAAAAAAAATCGATTGGAATGAAATGACATAATGCATGACGCTTGCAGATCATATGCATTCCAGCTCCCAACATATTGTTATAAATTCCAAAAAATAGAGGCGATACCTAGAAAACTCCCGGTCATCACGAGCAATCATTTAAAACCGAAGCTAATTATTGCTATTTTTCTTGCTAAAAAGCGCAACAAGCTATATGCATATGCATGCACAGTCTGCTTTGGGAAGCAAAACAAACTACTTGCTGCATACAAATTTGCGGAACTCCCCACGAACTGACTTGTAATCTTGACATGAGAATCTCGTACTTTCTGAGTTTGGTGACAATTCTGTTCACCGCAGGCACTATGCTCCTGCAATTTTTAACTATTCTCGCTGGTACTAAGGACCACGGCATCTTGCGCAAGTGGCACTGGCTTGAGGTCGACACCTCGCGTATTGAGGGCGCCTCCCCTATCACTCAGTACACCCTTTGGGGTTACTGCACCAGAGATGGTGATAGCCTTAGCAACCTTGGCGAGTCCACCGGCTGCACCAAGAACAAGGCCGCTTATGGCTTCCAGCCCGATGTCGAGTTTGAGGGTGCCAATGAGGTTCCCCAGTGGTTCAGCGATAACCACACTCGTAACTACTACCTTAGCCGTTTGCTCTTCCCCTGGTTTATTGTTGCTCTCGCCTTTGAGACCCCTGTTTTGTTTTTGAGCCTCTGCGCCCCCGCCAAGCGTCGTTTCGGTGTCGTTAGCTCTTTGCTCACTTTTGTCGCTTTCCTCTTCCAGGCTTCTGGTGCCGCCATGGCCTGCGTTGTCTACGTTCAGGCCCGCAACCACTTTGTTGACGGTGGCCATGATGCCAAGATCGGCGCCGCCCTCCAGGGTTTCATTTGGGCTTCTGTCCTTATGCTTGCAGTTAATGTTTTCTTCTTTTGCTGCATTCGCCCCCACCGCTTCGATAAGCACAGCGAACAACACGAGGAGGGTGCTTTTGCTCCCCCCGTCGCTAGCGACAATCACACCGCTACCGAGGCTGCTCATGACACTTCGGGCGGCCGCTTCTTTGGTTTCCGCAATAGCACCGTCAAGCAAAAGCCCGTTGGTGACGACTCCTCTTTTGTCCGTGCTCACTAGTTAGCTGTATGATACCATCGCATCTTAATACCTGGCTTTGCGTCCATGACTCCTGAAAACGACAGTAGTCTCGGATAGCACAGTCAATATATAATCAGTCTTTTTGAATTCATTAGGATATTTGCTCTACTTGTGGCGAGCCATCTGTTCAGACATGTTTAGTATATGGGTTCGTACTTTTGGGCCTTTTTAATCTCTAGTACCTGTGTAGCTTCATGTGGATTCATGTGGGTGTATTTGTTTTTCGAAAACTTCATTTTACGATTTAAAATACTTGGTATATGCTCTCTGCATTTGCCCTTGCAGACAAAGCAGCACTACCCCAAGTTTTCGGATAAATTGATCTGGTTGCGGGGGCAGGTCTGGATGGCACATGCAGTCTCTGTGAATTATTTTGAGAAACACCCAGCAAATATCATTATAACGGAACGCCTGGATAGGGATTTAACTACTTTTTTAAAGCCTAAAGCCTTCAAACTGGAATGGGCTGTCAACGCAGCGCCGCATGCTCAATGCTTGCAGCCTCTCTACCGAACCGACCTCGGTCCCACGCGCTTCCAAAACCTTGGACGCAAGGAATTATAAAATTAACCCCATTCTGATCCCAATTGTCCCTAAAATCAATGTTCGATTGATTCAAAGTTGTGTCGTCTTGCATCAAAAGCTCACGAGACGACTGGAGGACCTACGCCACTCGGCTTTTCCATGGAAGAGTACAAAAGCTGATTTACTATGACTCAAGAGCTCAACTGACCGAGCTCTGTTTATTGAAATCACGTTAAACCGTCTATAAATCGCTTCTCGGTTAATCACAGGCCGAGATTTGATCCTTCCCCACATCACGTGCATCTCGCTCAGGGTAGGGGTTGCTATGTATATATCTGAACAGGACCAATAGCCCCTCGATTATATTCAATGGCTGATCAGGCAGACTCTACGATTGAGATCGAAAAGGGCAACGAGAGTGTTCTCTTGGGCCAGGTTAAATCCTTTACCGCTGGTGGTTTCGGTGGTATTTGCGCTGTTCTTGTCGGCCACCCATTCGATTTGGTCAAGGTGCGCCAGCAGACCGCCTCAGGGCATCTTGGCGCCGTCTCGGCCGCTAAGCAAATCATCAAGGCGGACGGTGCCCGCGGTCTCTACCGTGGTGTCACTGCCCCACTCGTTGGTGTGACTCCCATGTTTGCCATTTCTTTTTGGGGTTACGAAGTCGGTAAACAAATTGTCCGTGGAGTCACCAAAAAGGGCGAGAATGATGCATTGACTACCTCTGAAATTGCCACTGCAGGCTTCATCTCTGCTATTCCCATGACCGCCGTCACTGCACCATTTGAGCGCGTTAAGGTCATTCTCCAGCTCCAGGGCCAAGGCCAGGGCAAGCAGTATAACGGTGCTCTTGATGTCGTCAAGCACCTCTACAAAGAGGGCGGTCTCCGCTCTGTTTTCCGCGGTTCGGTAGCCACACTTGCCCGTGATGGTCCCGGCTCTGCTCTTTATTTTGCTGCATACGAGGTCATCAAGCGCAACATGCCCAAGGATGCCCAAGGAAACAGCTCGTTTGGCGGCATTTTGTTTGCCGGTGGTATGGCCGGCATGGCCATGTGGGTCCCCGTTTTCCCCATTGATACCATTAAATCCAACTTGCAGAGTAGCGATAAGGCACAGGGCGTCGTCGAGGTTACCCGAGCCATCTACGCTCGCGGTGGTATGAAGGCTTTCTACCCCGGTGTAGGAGCTGCTCTTGCTCGTGCCTTCCCTGCCAACGCAGCCACATTCCTCGGTGTTGAGCTTTGCAACAGAGCATTCAAGAGCTTCAACATCTAAAACTAATCTATAGAAGATATAAAGCGTAAAAAACGATTGTACACAGGTTCACTTGAGCCTAGATTCGATACATTCTCTGCCCCAAAACAGGCGTCTCGGTCCCAATTGATGCGAGAAATATAAGCTCGTCATGTTTTTGGAGTCTAGCAGAGGCATAAATTATGGCGGTTCCGTCTGATATTAATGCTTCGCGAACCACATGCTCATCGTCTTGAAACGCGGGGGCTAGCGAAAGTAGATTGCCTCTTGCTCTGACCGCCGCCAAAACAACCTCACGGTCATTGTGAAATAAAGGTGCACCCCGAAACAAATCTGGGGCTGTTTTCACGGCGGCTAAAAACACATCACGATCGCTTTGCAAATCCAAGGAAGCATAGCGTATGGCCTCACCACAGCTCGTGACTGCCTTGACAACTACACTTTTAGATGCTCTCATAAAACCGGAGGCAAATTGAAGGGCGTTCCCATCCAAATCAACCGCCAGACCAACAATCGACTCTGTGTGTTTTAGTCGCTCAGAGGCAAACTCTAATGCTGTGGGGCAGTTACAGATCGCCGCTCGCACAATAGACTCGTCATCTCTTGAGCGCTCAGATGCATACGAGAGCAGTATTCCGTCCAGCGAAACCACCCGTTTGATGATCTTGGCGCAATCCCTGAGTCTTGCGGATGCATGAGATATCGATTTGGGGTCAGTGAGCACCGACCGATACACCACTTCAAAGTCATCTCGAAATTCTCGATTACTTGCAATCTCGAGGGCATGTGTATCAGTTCGAACTGCTTGTAATATAATCTCGCGGTCGTTGTGCAGATCCGGGTGAATGAACATATACGCAGACCCATCTTGCGAGACGGCTTCCAGGGCGATATCGCGATCCCGGCAAAGTGAAGAATCAGCGGCATACAATATATGACCACATGTTTTGACGGCAGTCAACAACAGGTTTCGATCACTTCTCTGGTAGCTGGGTAGCATTGCAAAAGCACTTCCATGAATCTTGACCGCCTCCTCAGCGAGACCAGGGGTGATTCGCAGAATACTCTCAATTGGTTTGAAGTGAGGAAGGGTATGGTTGTATTTGTGAAACACCGCAAGTACAATATCTGGGTCGATCAAAAGCTGAGGCGGTAAGCTAGGGAGCTCATAAAACTCTCCCACAGTTTGGTTGATTGTGTAGAGCACTAGTTGCTTATAGCGCTCAGAATCAGGCGGTATCACAGTTTTGATCTCTCTAATGAGCTCTTGTGACGAGCTCAGAGCGGTGAGGGTCACTTGTTCGTCCTCCCATAATTCCAAAGGCGCAAAGGTGATAGCGAGCCCATAGTTTTGTACTGCAGCCAGTACTACCTGCCTCATATCTGGAACATCATGCGGAACCAGACGAAGCAGTTTTCCATCTCGCTTCACAGCCTCGAGAACTAGCTGCTGATCCTTCAAGAGGTGCGGACTGGCACGGTGAATGGCCTTTGGGTTTAGCGAAATAGCACAAAGCAAGAGATCCTTATCTCCGATTTTATTAAATGACAACCCAGAGTCAAGTAACTCTGAGGTAGAGTATATAATGCCGAGTTTGTAGTAGAGGTTCTCATCACTTGTGATTTGTGCTAACCTCGAGGTATTGAGGGCCCAGACGATATACTTGGTTGATTTTTTCCATGAATCATAAAGCTGATTTCTCTGTAGAGGTGTGAGAGATTGCAGTATCTGCAAAAAGTGCTGGAAAGGGCGATCTACCCCATACGGGTTTAGAGAGGCCCATGCCTGATCACTTAGAAAAGCAGATCTTGCAGTGGTGCACACATGACTTAACCGAATATAATCCACAGGGTTTGGCTGCAAAAATTCTTTTATGAGAGCCCAAACCTCCATTGGAACATGCATGCAGTTTGTTTGTTCAACGGCGTCAGTTGACTAGGCTCATGAGTCAATTACGAATCGAGCATTGAGGCACTCCCGAGGGAATCTAACTGAAAAAAAAACAAAGTTATGGGAGATAGTTTTTAATTATATACGCAAGTCAAGTAACTATGTAGTCCAAAGACGGGCAGTTCCATCACCACCTGCACTGAACAGCCAGGCTTCACGAGGATGCCAAACAAGCTCCAAAACACCCAGTGAAGATGTGACCTTGTGGCCCTTGAGAATCTTGAGAGGCACAAGGAGGGGATTCTTGAGCATATCATCATAAACGGTACAATGCAAAACATTAATATGGCCATCATCACTGCCCGAGCAGAAAAGAGGGAGGCGAGGGTGATATTTGACGTCGCGAACAGCACGAGAGTGGTAACGGAGTGTCTTGTACGGCTTATCATTGAGCTCTGTATCGTGCCAGAGAACGCGCTTATCGTAACTTCCGGCAATAACGTTGTCACCTCGCGGGTGGATATCGATAGAGGAGATCCACCGCACACCAGGGAGCAAGCGCTTGACAAGGGTCTGTGCGCTAAGGTCATAGATACGAATATAGCGCTGCGATGCGACATACAAGTGGGGGCGGAAGGGGTGGAATTTCACATCCTGAATGATACCCTTTGATTTGCTGAATGGCGACTGAGAAGTATGTTTCGAAAGCTGGTGTACAATGACACTCGAATTGGCAGCTTCGGGGTGAACAGTGACAAAGTAGTCTCCCTTTGCGTGCCAGTCTAGCTTGCGAGGTCTCTTGTCCACACGAAGGATTACACCAACACCCTTTTGACCGAGCTTTTTACCTGGCTTAGTCCACTTGGCAAACTTCTTGACCGGCTTAACGGCCTCTTCATTCTCATCGCCATCAACATTATTCGAAGCCTTGGCTTCATTTCCATTGGCTTGGTAGGACCAACCATGCTCAATAAACTCGAGGCCTTCGTTCTCATACTCGGGTTCAAAAACATGCGGCACCATCAAATAAATATTGTCACCGGCAGCAACCGCCAAAATACTGTGTGTAGGGTTCCATTTCACCGAGTCAATGCGGTCTTCGGGGTGGACAGAGGCCTCCTCATCGTCATAGGTATCGTCCTTGAGAACGTCGACTCTCCAAAGCTCGCGGCCAGTCAAGACATCCCAGACACGAACGCTACCGTCCTCACCACCAGTAGCGAGAAAGTTACCGGATGGATGCACATCAAGAGAGCGAATGCGGCCCTCATGTCCCTTATAAATAGTGGAGCATTTGATAGGGAAAGGCTTGAGGTCACGGGGAGATGGAAGCTCAGGGATTAGGGAGTCGGGATCAATATTAAGTTTCTGGCGTTGCATTCTAGGTGCAAGATAGAGATCGAGACAGCGCTCGAAGCGTTCCTGAATATTTTGAGAATAACCAGGGACCTTACGCAGAGCATTATACTTTTGGGGGATGAAATTAGTTGCACGGTCTTCCTTTTCACTCTTCTCCCATTTTTCTTTCTCCTCCTCGTCAAACAGATACTCCTCGGGAGGGTTGTAACTCTCGTCGTGTGTAGGGGGAGCGACCTTTGGAGCAGGGAGGTATTTTTTGTCAAGACGCTCATTGTCCTCTTCGTTCTCCCAAACATCATAAAGCTTTGAGAGAATCATCATGCGATCATCATCGTCGACAGGTTTTTTCTCCTTGAGAACGATACGGCCTTCTCTGATTGCGCGAACAATTTTCATGACACGCTTGGCCTCATGCTTGGAGGGAACAAAACGACGCTTGGGCTCGGGGATAGCCTGGACAGGCATGACCTCGGGCTTGCTGGAGAACCATTCAACTTGATCCTCAAAGCGCTCAATGCCATCACTGGGCAGACGACCATCCTGAATACGGTCAATCAAGTCCATCTCCTCTTTGCTCAAATTCAGATTACCACCAGTGGCTTTATCTGTCAAACCAGTCCATCCTTTGGGCAAGTCAATGGTCTCGAGAAGGGAGTCAATGGCAGAGGCAGAGGCGGGGCGCATGATACGCTTTCCATCAATGTCGTAACCGATATGAGGCATTTTTTCATATGCAGTAATGGGAATATTACCGATAGTATTAGCTTCCTCCACATCACTATCGTCTGAAGAGTAGTGGGGGTCAATTTCCGGTCTGATGGGTCTCGGCTGGCCATCAGCTCCCTCGACCCATTCGGTATCGGTCTCAAAATCAGAGCTGTTGAGATCTAAATCACTTCCAGCACTATCACCATCAAGAGGAGGGATCTCAAACTCAGATTCGCTCTCGGATTCCTCGACGCTTCTCTTCATCTGTGAGGATAGTATGCTTACACTATTTTTTTTTTTCCCGGTCTTGAATCAACTTTTCAAAAGAGCGTCAATGTGGTTATGTCAGCGAGTGTGCCGCTAGTATATGCTTCAAACCGCCAGAGTTTATGTAGGGAACCTTGATTCAAAAGTAGATGAAAAGTTATTGTATGAATTAATGATACAGGTTTCCCCCGTGGTATCACTGCACTTGCCTAAAGACAAAGTGACACAGGAGCACCAAGGGTACGGATTTGTGCAGTTTAGGGAACCAAAAGACGCTATATATGCTCAGAACGTGCTCTCAACCACAAAGCTTTTCGGAAAGCCGCTCAAAATCAACATTGCGGGCCCTACAAACTCGACAATGCTCGCAGCGTTAGCAGAAGTGTTTGTAGGAAACTTGGATCAACTTGTCGACGAAACGCTACTCAAGCAGACCATGGGGGCGTTTGGCAAAGTTGAGCACGCTGAAGTCATGCGGGATAATCATGGAATATCCCAGGGCTTTGGGTTTGTTACATTTGAGAACTTTGCAACCGCAGATAAGGCCATTGAGTCAATGAATGGACAGTACATTCTTAACAAACCATGCACTATTGAGTATGCTGTGCGCGAAGGCAAGAGAAGGGGTGGCGAAGCCGAGAGAATGCTTGAGAAGATTCAAAACTCGTAACCAACTGGAGCTAGTTTGACAGGATATAACTCTAGTGTACATAAATAAATAGTTGACTACCGCCACAGATATGGCAGGTATGATATTAGGAAAATCATGGTTTAAAAAAACAAAAATAAACGAGTAGCACCTCATCACAGTGCTGACTGGGGAGTGGCACTACGATCACGAGCAGCGAGAATAGCCGCTGCATTGGCAGGAGAGTACTTCTTGTGTTTGTGGGGATGCGGGCGTTTGAATTTGTGATTCTTTTGCTTGACACGAATTTTGACGTTGAGGCGACCCGCGGATGTCCATATCTGGTCACTTACCCTGGGTGGAAGTTTACGACCATATAAGCACTGATCTACTAGCCAAGTACCCACAATAAATGACTCGCGATCGAGTGTTCCATCATTGTTATGATCAACCAAGTTCCATACCTTGGCCAAAGTGTCGTCGGGTAGCTGTGATCGGTGCCAGATATTGGCGACTGCATAGCCGCAAATATCGTCAGTCTGGGGATCATAGTGCTCTGAATCAGTAGTGAGTGAGGATCTGTACGACCGTATAGATGCCGAATCAGGAATCTCCGATGGGTTATCACTACTATGATGATCCATGTTGTCGTCATTCAGAATAATTCTAGGAACCACTGGCAAGGTGGAGGTATTTGAGTTGGGCAGGCTGGGCGTGGATCCCGAGTGAGAGCCGTAAAAGTCATGGACGGGCTCATGCACAATGAATGGGATATGTGATCCTTTATTAGCTGCCCAAAGCCGCTCGTAGCGCCGGCGCTCTTTTTCGGTCATCACCTTCGCGTCGTGATGGTGTTTCCATGGCTTATGCTCATTAAATTTGGACTTTTTATCTTTGCGCATTGTGCTGGGTTCCGGGCCTGCTGGCGCTACTGGCACCGGCGGTGCGGCTGGAGGCAGCTGCTTCTTGAACCCCAATTTATGCATGAACTGAGAGAGTGGCCGCTGCTTTTCGGGAGTCGTACCAAGCATATCAACGCTACGGTCAGTACTAAATGACGCGCGTGTACTCGAAGTAGCTCTCAACGGTACCTGCATATGCTGGGATGGAGCAGGCACTGGGGCGGCCATTGACCAGGAAGCAGCTGGCTGGTACTTGTGCTTGCGCTTTCTGCGGTCTTGACGCTGTTGAACATTAAGATCGATCTCCGCAAACTTGGTCTCAGCTTGGGGACGAGCTAGTGCAGCAGCAGCAAGAGCACTTGGCTGAGGAGGTGGAGCAGTCATGGACTTTGGTACCAGCTGAGTTGATAGCCGCGCTGCCATATTGCTTTGGGATTTGAGCAGCGGCTCCGAAACCGTTTGGTTGGCTTCTGAACTGCTCTCCGGCTCTCCACTCGCAGCTGAAAGTGCCATAGATCGCGCTTGACCCAGCGCACTGAGAAGCTTCTCTTGCAGTCCGGCTCGGGGCTCTATTTTAACCGGATTAAGCGAGGAGGATCGCGCAGCAGCAGCAGCCACCACTGGCTTTTTCACGGGCAAATCAGGCACTCGCTTATTCGAGGGCATCGCGGCAGCGGCAGCAGCAGCACCTTTATTGGGTAACTGACTTTTTTGCTGTTGCTGGTTCTGTCGTAGTTGTCGATTTGAGTTTTGTGCACCCAGTTCAGGGGATCTCTTGGGGTTACTGGTGCTGCGCCATCCCACTGCTTTGGCCGCGTCCATCGCCGTCGGCTTCTCCGTCACGGTTTTTTGGCTTGATCCGCTATGATTAGAATCTGTAGAAACCGCGGAAGCTTTGCGTTGGGGAGCTGGCCGTAGTAGCGGGACTCTTGATGTGGTGGGTTGAGGTGCCGGAGAGGCTTTAGTCTGTGCCCTGCGGCTCGCCATTGCCGCTGCAGCTACTACGGCAGATACCTTGCCACTTTGTGAGGAATCTTGAGAAGAATTGCGCGGATCACCGCGCCCTCCTGTCATGAAGAGTTGCTGGAAAGTCAGGGGCCAAGGGGGTGCTGACACTGCAGTAGTACCGTTGGGAGTCATGGAGACCAAACAACAGCTGGCAAGTGCTAAGCGATGCAGTAGGAAAAATCTAATTATAGAAGACTTTAATGCTCTGTTATTAGCGCGACCACCTGTACCATGCAGACCTGGAGCGTCCTGGACCAGTTTGAGCTAGACAGATAGTCAAGCATGTCCCAATAGTACTCGCGATAAGGCCGTTTGGTGATGCAGGTCTCGAGACCAGCACCAGTGACCTCCGATCGTATAATTACAAATGCATGCAGAGAGAGCTGAACTTTAGATTTAAATAAAAAGTTTGCGATCAAAAGCGATCTCTCGGTTGTCTATAGTCTTGAAAAAGTAACTTTCAGTGTATACTTTGGCCGTCGTGTGCAGTAATTTTTGATCTACCGTTTGTAGCAATCCAGCAATCATAGGCTGCTCGGCATTAAAAAACCATTTAAAAGCTTCTTCATGTACCGGCCAAACACTCAAAAATAAAAATAAACAATATGAAACGTGGGGCGTAACAGGCTAGCACCGTGCCAACGCTACTCTACAGTATCGAGAGACACCGTCCAGTGTCCACAACTAGGTATGTTTTAATGCATACGGAGGTTGTGTTCATTTGCTCATAGATAGATTGAATTAATACTAAAAAGATTTTGATTGTTTTAGCACCAAAAGTTCCAGACACGCTGATAGAACGGCCTGGCCGCCATACTGGCTTTATCCTGTGCAATTGTATCACGGAGGACCTGCCTATCGGTTATCCGAACACCGGTAGTAATATCCAAGTCTTTGGCTGGAATCCAGGGATCACGGTACCATATATAGTGCCCAACGAAGCTGACAAGCATAATACACGCAGACACCCATGTTTGGAAGAAACTTTCTGCACTGGCTTGACCATCGTTTCCAATAGGAAACAACGCCACCCAAAATTGCATAGCGAGAATTACCACCACCATTACGATACCGAGATATGATCCTGCCTGACCAAATGGTGATTTATACTCGAGCTCCTGCAAGGGAACTCCTTGTGCCTTCATTGCTTTTCTGTGTCTAATGTGACAGACACAAATGGACCCCCAGATCATTTGGGCACTAAGTCCCGCCAAAGTACTCAGCCAATTGAACCCTTTATAGTAATCTGGTGTAGCACAAACAAACCCAATAGCTCCCCAGAGCATACTCATAAGAAGTGCAGCTACAGGCCGACCCTTTTTGTCAATCCAAAGAAATAACTTTGGGGCGTGGCCCTGTGCTGCCAGAGACACGATTGTACGAGTTGAGCCATAAATACACGAGTTACCGACTGAAAATGTGGCCAGGATAATTACAACATTCATGACGCTATCCAAACCCTTGATGCCTGCGTTTTTGATGGCAATAACAAATGGTGAAGCAGAAGCATCACTGGTTAAACCCAAAAGAGGATTATCGTAAGGAACGAGGCACCCAATAACCACAACAGTCACCAGGTAAAATATCATGATACGCCAAAAGACTTGCTTTGTGGCTTTTGGAATGACTTTATGAGGGGCAGTAGTCTCCATAGCATTAAGACCCGCAAACTCGACACCACCAAAAGCGTAGGCTGCGGTGGCAAAAACATCGAAAACTCCCTTGGCACCATTGTTGAACGCGCCTGGGTTATGCCAGTACCGTCCACCGAGGTACTCGTGTGTGGGGCCTCCTCCGCATGCGATCACAATGCCGCAAATAATGAACCCAATAACTGCAATGACCTTGAGAAGACTAAAGAATACCTCGACCTCACCATACACACGAACTCCAAAAACGTTGATGAATGCAATGAGGGCGAAAAACAGCGCTACCCACGCTGCGGGGTTCACCTCGGTTGCTCCGTTGGAGATTCCAATATTCTTCCAGTACTGAATGGTTACAGCGCAGGCAATGAGCTCGCTGGGCAGCGAGATCAGCCACCCGAGTGCATAATTATAGCCCACCGCGAAGCCCCAGGACATGTGCATAAAACGCGACGTATATGCAGAAAAAGCACCCGTCACGGGGTACCGGACACCTAGTTCACCGAGTGCACACATCATTAGCAGGAGGAAAACTCCCATATATGTGTAACCTATCAGCGTGCCGCCAGCACCAGCATAGGCGATGGTGGTACCAGTACCAACAAAGAGACCGCTACCAATAGTACCACCGATGGCAATCATTCCCACATGGCGTGCGGTCAACGCCTTCTTCATTGGAAGCTGTGTTGTACCGACAATCGCCTTCTCCACGCGCGATAAGTTGGGGTCGATTGGCGCCAGCTCAACCGGCTTCCAATCTGTGAAAAAAGAGCTAAATCCTGATCCACTGGACTTTTCGTCAGAGAAATTCTCCGAGGTGATTGAGTACTCTGTTTCTGACTTCATCTCGAGGATAGGGCGGGAAGAGATGCGCTATGAAGAAATTTATACGGATTGGGTAGTCACGTCACACGCAAGCACGTCAGTGGAAAAATCAAAATCACGAGTGAAACAGAATATGTATGCCTTTAAACCCCTGTAAATAGCATAATTGTGCTGGTTTGAAGCCGGTTCCAAGCTTGAATTCTATTTTCCCCGTGTTGGTGATTTTTCGCTAAACGCTACGACGGTACCACTAGGTACCACTCTATGCACCTGCATCTTTGAAACAGTGATATACACGGCTCTAAAAATTATAGAAATTGTTGGGGGTACAACTCAAGGACTGTAAATCAGCCTTATTGGGGACTAAAACTGTAGATAACTATCTGGCACAATGTGTTGCACTATTTTGACAACATAGGACTGGTTTTGGACCCCCTAGGGTTACCCCACGAACATGAACCTCAAAATAACCGCATTAACCCTGATCCTAATATCCCAATTATCACCTGATTGATAAGTGCCTTGTAGATAAGTACTTTGTAGATAATTACCTGGTAGATTAACCTCCTAGATGATTACTTTGTAGTTGATTATCTCGTAGTTAATTACCTCTTGAGTTTGTACGACCCTTGAATAAATTATACGGCAAGAAAACCCTCTTGATTAGAATAGAGTAAACGCAAGATTGTCGATCTCCAGTAATTCTGAAACCTCAATAGCGAGAACCACGCAGATCCTGGTCAGAGGAGCGCCCCCTCAAAGACTGTAAGCTACAAACTATTAGACCGAAAAAACAACTGAGCCCATACAGTCCAACAGAAAAAGAATCAAAGTCCAGCTCTGAGAACTTATGACTCTTAATCTATTAGACCGGTAGCAGTTAGTGAATATTATCAAGTACTCTACCTACATAGGACTCCTATAAGTTCCCACACAAACCTCCGGGTCCCGCTTGTGGTTCATATGGCGCTCCTCGTTCACAAGGTACGACGTGAATTCGCATATCAGTACTCTGCTTGTGACCGGTTATGGATAGCTGGAAATTCTTGCAGAATGAAGACTGGTTGATCTGATATTGAGTTGATCACGGGACCAGTGCCTTGCGGTTGATCTCTCGTCATAAGCTGTTTGTGCTTTTCTGCTAAGGTACAACTAAAGGGCACGTCAAAAAGCCAGACACGCCAACAGAGCAATGAAATTATCATTTAAATAAATATTACAGAGTACAAATGTACAATTATGCCAGAGTAAGGTCTACTCAAAGGTGAGCCGTTGCCGAGCACTATCAATGTTGGCCAAACTGATCTGGCGATTCACCTGAGGGGAAGGGGTAAACAAGTTCAAATAGTCATTAAAGTTAATGTCGCGACCAGGCGTACGGGGACTAACGGGCCCTCTTCCGGGAGAGGTCGCTAAAAATAGCAGCAAGTTGGCGTCGTCACGTTCATTATTACTGCGGTTCCCCTTCTTGCGCTGCGGCGGTGGAGGTGTCTGTGGTTCGTTTAGATTGTTTGTCATTGTTTGAATCGGGGCGTCGTATCTATCAGGAGAGGATTTCAGCATTGCTGGTGGTTGTAGATGGTGCGTGTCTCCTTGATCCATATGGCTGGGAACACTGTGACTGGCGGGAATACGCGAGGGAGCAGGCATTGAAGTCGGTTGCGAGATGATTGCAGGCCCGGTAGCGTCAATGGTACGCGCGCGTTTGCGGTTCGCAGCACCTCTTGGCGAACGTTGCGAGGGGGCAAACCCTTGCTGAAGTCCTTCGTATTCGCGCTTTGTCTGGGCTTGTGAATGGGTCGGCCTGTGCTGGTGGAGCTGGGGTACCACCATCTCTTGCTGGCGCTGCTGCTCCTGGTACTGTTCTATGCTGTCGAGGCCAACATTCTGGAGGCCGCGTTGGGTCTTGAAGGTTGCGAGCGCGAGGCGCGACTTAAGATTCCGTGTTAAACGCGTAATTTCAGCACGCCGCAAGATATTGCGCGCCGTCTCGTTCTCGCGATCAGGATAGTAGTCCATGGTAACCAGAGTGTCCCGAGCAATAGGCGTCGGTTTTATATATGTGCATGAGAAAAGAGCACATTGCATCAGGAGCTGCATAAATTGACTTTAGTCAGAAACTAGAGACGGTGTCGCGCTAAAAAGGGGATGGATGGCGGGTTTCAAGGACTAAATTTGGGGAATGATGGAATATCGATAGTAAATAAACTAGATTACTCCGCTAGAGCCGCATTTGTCGGGTAATATCTTGATATTTTATCGCATCCCGGATGCAGAGGGTCCCCAGTACCCACCACTTAACGTTGGGGCGGACAGCAATTATGGTATTCAAACAGGCATGCCATACTTTAAAAACGCTTCTTTTGCGTAAATTCGCGCTTTTCGTACATATTACGCGTCACTGTCGCGTCCACGCTCCTTGCTGGGCTGCATGAGGGCACGGGCTGCATAGCAGGTCCGGGCACTGGAAAGATGGCTTAATCACGGTGAGCTATTTCCCCTCTATAGTTATTATAACCTTAAACTATACTCAAAACGCTAATAAAATATCCCAGATTGCGGGCCCAGCTACCTCTATAGACAAACCTCAATTTAATGCATTCGCTTGTATCTGCGGCAACCCCTAATTTCTACTTTCTCAGCCATAGTTGCCGACGAAACCAAAAGTAGTAGCATAAGGGTTTAATTGAGCCCATTAATCAATACTGTGCGCTATGTCCAATAAATCCATAGCCTACGCTCATCGCAATTGAGAATTCCTCTAGTTGCTACCAACCTTGCATGTCGAGTAAGATCGGCATTGCATAACAGGAGGTGCAACAAGTACGTTTGGCATGGTTCTAATACTCTAAAGTGAGACACCCTGTACACCTGGTGTGCTGCTTTGGTGCTACACTCGTGACTGAAACGCCCTTGTGAGTCAAATCTGGGTGGCAGGTTACAGCCCCCCCTAAAGGGGAGATACCTCCATAATGCAATCGTAAACGCGTGAGCTTCGTTTCAGACGCCTAGTCATGTCACTTTTGTTCCTAAATGAGTTTTGAAAAATAGACAGCCATGCTTATCTGGTCACATACCCGCAGTGCATGATTCCAATTTAGGTGCATATAAGCGATGTCCCAATGCGGCCAACCAAGACCTGGACATCTGTTTTAGGGGAATAGAGTTAATGACAAAATTGGGGATTGGATAAGTGTTACATCCCCTTTGACATCAAATATTTCTCAATCGATCCGCCCAGGATCTACCGTAATTGAGGGAAAAAAAAATCAAAGCATGGGCGGGCACAGCGCTCCGTGTACATGCTCGATATAGATTGCCCACCCTACAGCATTTATTAGCCATGGATATATTTGCTTGGCACATATATTCCCCTCTCTCTAAACTCAAATTCTGTGATCGATTATATGCCAAATTATGCACGTCTCCTTAGATAGGTCGAAATAGCCTTACATTTGCATCACCGCTAATCATAGCCGAGAATATTATTATTAGTCCTGAATCGCGAAATGCTAGGAAATCGGGGTACGTCCAAGCATACCTGTGAGAATGGTGCTTTAAAGCCCGGTTCTTGTTGGTATGCAAGGGACGTTTCATGACGCTCAGGCCTCGCCCTACTGAGATACTCAGGCACGCAAAAGGCAGGCTGATGAAGCGTCATGAACTTTAGCGTGCATTGTCTAAGAATGGTTCGTCATGCTCGTCTCGGAAACCGAGACGCTGTAATTTTGCCGTTCTTAGTCCTTGATGAGGTAGGCAGACCTCCCAGAAACTGTGTGAAAAAAAAAATTAGACTGTCTAAACTATAGCATTACGCGCTCAGCTCGGCAATGTTATCAAATGTAGCATTTAATCCCATAACATTCAAAAACAAGTTCAAATTGTTGATTTTAGCAGCACCAAGATCCTCTGGTAAGCTCTTGGCCTCGGACATTGTGCCGAAAATACGGTCACGAACAGCATCAACAAGTAAACGCTGGTGCTCAAGAGTAGCAGCGAGGGCGAGAGATGCCAAAAAGTGCCACACATAAGAGTTTTCGACGCTACGAGGGGGGAACAGTTGCCTGAGATGGTTTTGAAGCTGTACAAAAATATGTTCAAATGTCTGGCGCCATGATTGCAGAGTGGCGGCATCGGCGGAGTTCTCCTGGGTAACTGTTTCAGCCCGAGAAACCATGATGGTGACAAAAGCCTGGCCAATGCGGGTTTGGCAAATATTGAGGATACCGCAGGGTGCACGCATCAGCAAATCAAACAAGCTCACGAGCACATTCAGATCCAACTCTCCAATAAAGTGCTGAAGGGGCTGTAGCACTGTATTGCCAAACAGCTCGACTGATTTGGAAATCTTGGGGTCCAAGTCTGTAGTGCCATCGCTAGAATACACGCCATTCTTGATAACCTCGAGATCGTTAATTTGATGGAAAACACGAGTAAGGATTGTGAGACGGCGACGCTGATCCAAGTGAGGGAAAGCGCGAGGGATGAGCTTCTTGCCTTTATCCCGATTGAGCATCATGATGAATGGCTGTCTCGAGTTTGAGTCGAGAGGTGATTGAACCTCAAGTGCATCCCAAAGCTGATCCTGGAGGTTAGGAATCTCAGCAGCCCAGTTGGCAGCGTCAGGGTGATCGGGCGCGGGACGGGCTCTTTCATGGGCCTCAATGGTCAAGACAGCATCGTAAGCTTCTTCAAGCGCACGCAGCACATAGTCAACATCGTAGCTGCTGGCATCTTTGCGTTTCTCCAGGTTAGTCTCTGGGAGGGAGAGCGCAGTACGGGGACGAGCAGCATTTGAGTTTTTACCCTGGCCCAATGAGCCCTCGGTACGCTTGGGCTGGTCGGCCTTTTCGGCCAACTTGGAGTTTCTCGCGGCTACACGCTCAACGGCCTCTTGGATCTGTTGCTGAAGGCGCTGCATCGGATCAACCTTTTCACGGTTGCGTCTACCACGCTGGCCGCCTCTGAACAGATATGTCTTTGAAAAGTCACTGAGAGGTTGCTGAGTGTTCTCGTGGCCACGGATCGCCGTATACACCTGGTAATAGAAGTCTTCATTATAAGGATCTTGAGAGATGAGCTGCTGGAGCTGAATCTTGAGAATAAAGTTCTTGTCCCAGTCACCCATGAGACCATTGTAGCGGCTCTGCTCTGATTTTTTGCGATCACGGGCCTGCTGCTTTTCACGGTCGGCATTTGATTGAGCAATCAATGCATCATGAGTATCTTTGAGAGAAACAACAGGCTGCTGATTCTTGCGCGTCAGCTTGTAAGGAGCAGGCTGTGCACCTGCGGCACTCTTTGCAGTGACCTCTGCTTGATGTTCCTGAGGTTTGGTAGGTGCGGGCTTGTTCTCCTCGGTAGGTGCGGGTCCGGCCTGATGAACAGCAGCAGGATCAGTCGCAGGGGGGGCGGAGCCATTACTGGGAGGCACGCCATTAGGAGGGTGTGCTGGTGGTTGGCCTGGCATCATACCAGGAGGCACCATACCAGGCATGCCGTACGAAACCTGATTATGCTGTCCAGGGAAATGGCCAGGAAACTGTTGGAGCTGCTCAACAGGCTGCTGGAACTGAGCACCAGCGTAACCACCGTACCAGGGCATCATTCCCGGTGGTACCATACCTTGCGGCATACCTTGAGGCATACCTTGAGGAGCACCCTGGGGCAAGCCTTGGTTCATTTGGGGGTACCCGAGATGCAGCGAGTGAATCATCTGCTGCTCAAGTTCCTGGAGGGTCATTGGGCGACCAGGTTGCTGTTGACCAGGCTGCTGGACAGGATGCTGAGGCTGCTGCTGTTGACCCCAGAGCTCAGCAAGAGGCTCTAGACGAGGGCCATTGCTATGATCTCCGGCATGTTGTGTAGAGGCCACTGTTTGAGCCCCACCCTGGTTGCTCGCTGTTCCAAAGTCAAAATCCTTGCCAACCGAGTCGACCCCAAAGGTTTCGTCGTTGAGAAAGTCGTTATCTTCGTCTAGAACGCGTCCATCGTCTCCTTCATAGTCGTACACTATGGGTTTTGTGTCCCCACTGAAAAACGACATGAGTACGTCAGCGACACTGCCGACGGGTTATCAGTGAGGGCTTTGGTTGAGGGTATCTGCCTGAACTAGCTGTCCCTTAACTGTGTGTGAATATGCTTTAGGTGAACCAATTGTAAAGATAGGTAGTCAAATGTTTGCGTACACTTGTTTTTACTTTTAGGGGTCTTTGAGAAATGGCCTTGACCATAACACCAACCCGATTAGCCAATCGTAGAGCACTCAGTACACGTGTCTTGTAAACCAGTAGATGGGTATCCAATTCAGAGATTACTCTAAGTATCTGTATACTAATATATACCGCAAAGCCATGAGCTCAACTCTAGAGTCAGCCCACTCTGACTTTTTTTTCCCACCTCACTTCCTCTCTCTTTTATGCACCTCAGCCGCGAAGATATCGAGGCGAAAATCCACAATGGTGAGATCATTGTGATATACCATGGGCGTGCCCTCAAGCTCAATAAATGGGTCGAACGCCATCCCGGTGGTAGAAAGGCACTGTACCATATGGTAGGACGAGATGCCTCTGACGAGATGGATATGTATCATTCGGCGGAAAGCCTTCGAATGGCTAAAACGTTCTCAATCGGAACTGTGGATATGCCATGGAAAGGTTTTGTTCCTCCGATCCAGGGAGGTGTGTTTAGATCTCGTGAAGAGATTGGCGAAAAAGGGGCCCACCAGTGGAGTGGTGAGTACCGCGCCCAAAAAGAAAACGAAAAGCTCGATGCTGCTCAAGCCGAGATTATAGACGTTATTGTTCAAAAAGAGCTCGAGTTTGATCAAGAAAAATACCCCAAAGTCGAGGCAGCTACTCAAACCTACATTCAAACGGAGTTTCGTAAACTATACGAGGAGCTGGATAAAGAGGGCTGGATGAAATGTAATTATTGGATGTACGTTCTCGAGGGATTGCGTATCTTCTCTTTGATGCTGATATCGGCAATCCTCTTCCAGTACCGTCAACACTCTTATTGGGTTCTGGCGTTGAGTGGTCTCTTCTTGGGTCTCGGTTGGCACCAGCTGGTTTTCATTGCTCACGATGCGGGGCATCTTTCCATCACTCACAATTACTATTTCGATAATATTTTTGGCGTGGTTATTGCCGACTTTATCGGTGGTCTAAGCCTTGGTTGGTGGAAAAACAACCACAATGTGCACCATATCGTCACCAACGATCCAATTCATGATCCTGATATCCAGCATTTACCGTTTTTTGCCGTAAACTCCCGCTTTCTGGGATCTGTGTACTCGACATTTTACGAAAAAGTCCTCACTTATGACCCTGTCGCGAAACTAGTGATCCAGGCACAGCATTACCTGTACTATCCCATACTCTGTTTTGGTCGGTTTAATCTCTACCGTTTATCGTGGATGTATATCCTCCTCGGCCAGGGTCCTCGTAAAGGAAAAGCTGTTTTCTTGCGGTGGCTTGAACTGGCAGGCTTGTCATTTTTCAGTTATTGGTTCTTTTACTTGATCTGCACAAAGAGCCTGGATACTGCCAAAGAGCGGTGGATCTTTATCATGGTCTCACATGTTGCAACCATGCCAGTACACGTCCAAATTACTCTTTCCCATTTTGCCCAGAGTACGAGCGACTTGGGCGTAGGGGAATCTTTTGCACAGCGTCAAGTCCGCACCACTATGGACGTCGCATGCCCTGCCTGGCTAGACTACCTCCATGGCGGTTTACAGTTCCAGACAATCCACCACCTTTTCCCTCGGATGCCAAGGCATAATCTCAGAGGGGTTCAGCCCAAAGTCATTGAATTCTGCGAGAGACTCGGTCTGCACTATACAATTTATGGATTCGCTTATGGAAACAAGTGTATTATCGATAGGTTGTATGATGTCGCGCAGCAGGCGGCTATCTTCAATACCTGTAATGAATTTTGTCGTCAGGAGATGGTTGGTGGAGAAGCTCCTTTGGTGGAAGAGGCCAAACGCGAGGTGATGCGTGCCAAATCCAGAGAGGCGGAAAGACAGAATCACAGCGTCTAAAGAGATCCACTATTTTTATATCTTTATTTATCTATAGTACTTTTACTTGAGTACGTAATTTGCACACAAATTGGTAATTGTTCAAGTCTGGACCCGAGGGCAGCAGCCTGTGTGGCATCCAGAGCCGGAACATTTTGGCCGAGGTAAAGGGCGGATAACTCCGAGTGGGGTGAAATGCTGGAGGCGTACGCTCTGTGGTTTAATAGACCCTAAATCTATATAGCTTGCTTTTGAGGTGAATGTTTCGACATTGAGGTTGTTTGGGCCGGGTTTGTTGTGCGATCACATGCCTCGGTAACCATGCATCTGACCAATACCGTTGCCGGTAATGGGGTGCGTAATCTCGGTATCACAAATAGTAAATGAAATATATACAAAAATACATGGCTTTAAAATTAAGTTTTACAGGGATTTTACGCCTAAATGATCTTCGGTTTACCCCACAAACTAACGTACGGGACGGTCACGTGAGCTGCATAGATATAAACCCACCATGTCCCGTACGGTCACCCCGCACTTTTTTTATCACAATGTCGAATGAGTACAGTATGGAGGAGGTCTCCAAGCACAACACGCCCAAGGATCTCTGGATCGTCATTGATGGTAATGTTTTCGATGTAACCGAATGGCAAAAGGACCACCCCGGCGGAAAGAAGATGCTGCAGAAGGTTGGCGGTAAAGACGCAACCAAGTTCTTTCACAAATACCATGACGCCGCCAATGTCATGCGCAAGTTTGGCGAGCAGTTCAAGATTGGAAAGCTCAGCGCCAACAATGCCAGCAGCGCCGTCACCCCCAATAAAGCCCTCGCCGAGTTTGACCGCCTCGATGAATTCGGTGATATGATTCCTTATGCTGATCCTCTCTGGTATCAGGGCTTCTTTTCTCCCTATCACAATGAGACTCACGTCAAGATTCGCGAACTTCTCCGCGAGTACTGCGACGAGAAACTCGCTCCTTATATTGACGAGTGGGAGGCTGCGGGTGCCATTCCTCCTGAGGTGTACAGAGAGTGGGGTCAAGCAGGATTCCTTCAGCTTGCTTGCGGCGGTCACGGCCACTACCCAGTTGAATACTGCGACTACAAGTTTGGCGACATTTTGCCCCACGAGCAGGTTGATGTGTTCCATGCTGCCATTGTTGCCGATGAGCTTAGCCGCGTCGGCTCTGGTGGCTTAATCTGGAACTTGGTTGGCGGCTTCGGTATTGGTTTGCCCCCTGTTCTCAATTATGCCAGTGAGGAGGTCAAGAAGCGCGTCGTCCCTGGTATCCTTGCCGGCGACAAGCGTATTTGCTTGTGTATCACCGAGCCCCGTGGTGGCTCTGATGTCGCTAACCTCGAGACCGAGGCAGTCTTGTCCGAGGACGGCAAATACTTCACTGTCACCGGTGTCAAGAAGTGGATCACCAACGGTATCTGGGCCGACTATTTCAGCGTCGCTGTTCGCACAGGCAAGCCTGGCATGAACGGTATCTCTATGCTTTTGATTGAGCGCACCATGCCCGGTGTTGAGACCCGCAAGATCGAGACCCAGGGTGTCCGCACCTCTGGCTCCACCTACGTGGAGTTTGATGAGGTTAAAGTACCCGTTGAGAACCTCATCGGTAAGCTCAACCAGGGTTTCAAGGTTATCATGTCTAATTTCAACCAGGAGCGTATGGGCGTTGTAGCACAGGGTGTCCGCTTCTCCCGTGTTTGTTACGAGGATGCCGTCAAGTGGGCTCACCAGCGTGAGACTTTTGGCGTCAAACTCATCAAGCACGATGTCATTAGAAATAAGTTGGCTCAGATGGCTTGTCGTATTGAGAGTGTACAGGCTCTCTATGATTCGCTTCTCTTCCAGTACTCGCAAATGGACGCCGACGAGGCAATGCTTCGTCTCGGTGGTAATATCGCTGGTCTCAAGGCTCATTGTACACAGGTGTTTGAGTACTGTGCCCGTGAAGCATCTCAGATCTTTGGTGGTCTTGCATACACCCAGGGAGGTAAAGGTGGCCGTGTTGAGCGTCTTTACAGAGATGTGCGCTCTCTTGCAATCCCCGGTGGTTCCGAAGAGATTATGCTCGATCTCTCTATCAGACAAAGCCTCAAGGTTCACCAACTTCTTGGCGCCAAACTCTAGATTTCGTCTACTGTTTTTCTAAATGAATAAGTTATCTCTAAAATGTGTACAATTTGTAGCGCAGATGTCTATTGAGCTCAAGCATATAGTAAAATTGATTCACAAGTAGGTTTTTTAAATTGGGGAGCACTGCATCTATACTCGCATGGATAGCGACATGAATAGGCGTTTGATGTGCAGGGTCCAGCCGCCTGTGACGCCACTGTCTTTAGCCACAATTCTCGCTTGCATTCCCGCTGCCACCCTGCACAAAAAATGATGACACAGCACGGAATGAGATCTCAAGATTGAATGCTTGCTCTCGCGCTACCAACAACTGCGAGGAGCTAGGAATGAGCAAAGTGTGCGCCGGAGAGCGAGATAATTCTCCATTTAAAGTTTTCAAGTTGCAGGATCCAAAGATGCCTCAACGCTTAGATATCCTGCCACTGCCCTCGATTTTGTTTTTCCCAAGGTATAAATTCGTGGGTTAGGGCATGGCATTAACCTTAGGTAACGATCGCGTCTGTTCGCTCCAACTTGATTCCCATGTCTGGAGGTAAAGGTAAAGGAGGAGGAAAAGGAAAAGGCGGCAACGTCCGCAAGCAGCTTTCTCACAGTGCTAAAGCCGGTCTTCATTTTCCCGTGGGTCGTATCCGTCGTTTCCTCAAAAAAAGCGTTCAGAATAAGGCGCGTGTTGGTGCCAAGGCAGCGATCTATCTCGCGGCCGTTCTCGAGTATTTGACCGCCGAGGTGCTCGAACTTGCCGGTAACGCTGCTAAAGATCTCTCAGTCCGTCGTATCACACCCCGTCACTTGCAGCTCGCGATCCGTGGTGACGAAGAGCTCGATAATCTCATTAGAGCCACAATTGCCCACGGTGGTGTCATTCCCCAAGTTACAAAGAGCCGCTTGCTCAAGGTAGAGGCTACCAAACAGAGCAAGCAAGTGTAAACCGCTGGCGGTGGTAGTAAGAATGTAATTTACGTCGGACACACATACACACACGAGTTAAACAAGTAATTTAAGTAAACGTTCTATTGTTGGACTTTTAATATTTACATTTAGTACTCCAGGAGAATTCAGAGAGGCAAGTCTTTGACTCGCCGCGGGTTTTTCAGTTACCTCATCCAGCCATGCTCAGATCACAGTCCTGCCTGGCAAGTGTCGGCCGTCGTGCCGCTTCCACCACCCATTTTGGGTTCAAGACCGTCAAGATGGAGGACAAGGAGAAGATGGTCAAGGGAGTCTTCTCCAACGTGGCCGCAAACTACGATTATATGAACGATGCCATGAGTGCCGGTATCCATCGGGTCTGGAAAGACCATTTCATCAGCAAGCTGGATCCTGGTAGACGCCCCGGTGGTGAGCCTCTCAGTTTCCTGGATATCGCTGGTGGCACTGGAGACATTGCGCTCCGTATCCTGGACCACGCTGCCAAGAACCACGGCGACTACGAGAGCAGCATGATTATTTCCGATATTAACCCTGAAATGCTTGGCGAAGGTATCAAACGGTTCGAAAACACCAAATATAACTCCAAGAGCGCCCAGGGTAAGCGGGTAGGTTTCATCGTGCAGAACGCCGAGACACTCGACGATATCCCCGACAATTCCCAGGACCTCTATACCGTTTCGTTTGGTATCCGTAACTTCACCAATATCCCCAAGGCCCTAGAGACCGCTCACCGTGTCCTCAAGCCCGGAGGAGTGTTTGCATGCCTCGAGTTTTCAAAGGTCACCAACCCTCTGCTTGCCCAGGTTTACTCTGCCTATTCTTTCAACGTAATTCCCATGATGGGACAGGTGCTTGTTGGCGATCATGACAGTTACCAATACCTTGTTGAGAGTATCGAGCGGTTCCCCTCGCAAGAGCAGTTTGCCCAGATGATCAGAGATGCCGGTTTTGTGACCAACGGTCCCGGCTACGAGAACCTTACTTTTGGTATTGCTGCCATTCATACCGGTATCAAGCCTTTTGAGCAGCCCAAAGAAGTCAAGGAGACTGTTAAGGAGACTGTCAAAGAAACTGTAGTTGACAAGACCTCTACCAATTAATCTGTACATAATCTTCGAGTAATTTTATTTTTTTCATGTTTATGGAGTAATCAAAATTGATATAGAAATGGTCTCAGAGCTTTGTAGCGTCGGCCTTCAGTGACTTTACCAACTCGTCGGCGAGAACTTTACTGCTGGCCAGCGTAGAGATCATGGGGTTGACGCCTGAGGCCGAGGGAAAGACACTTGCGTCAATAACATGGACATTCTTGCACTCATAAAGGCGGCCCTTGGAGTCGAGAGCACCATGGCGTGGTCCCTTTACGGAAATACGGCATGAGGCCATCTGGTGAGCAGAGCCCAAACCAATGCGTTGGTTGTAGAATACTTGTTTCTCGACAATCTTGATCCAATCTTGATAGTCTCCATCGTTGATCCGGCGATTGGCCTTTGGTTTTGAGCTGTGGAATACAGGAATAGAGGGGTCAGGCATGATGATGCGTTTGGCTCCACCAATGTACTCAATATTGGCAGCTACAATACATCCCTCGCGTAACGCCCACAAGTCGTATTTCGAGGTTGTGTATGCTGCTCGGGGAGCCATGGGGTCAGTCTTGTCGAACCATACCTGGCCCTCACCTTCATCACGAGTGATAACTAAAAGAGCGCTCAAGTGCGAATAGCGAACCAGATCCGTGGCAAACTGTTTGCCGTCGATATAGGGCAGGAATTTTCCAATCAAGTGTGGGGCATGGTAAATAGCCTCTATCTTGGGGCCATGGTGATGACCATCCAAATTGTCTGCTACTGTGCTAACAGTGGTCATGATAGGGTCATCATTGCGGTTTACTACAGTGTCGTAGTCTCCATAAACAACAGTAACAGGATGTAGCTTGAGATGCTTTCCAATATGCTTGTTGCGGAACCCACTTCTCTGTAATAGCAGGGGCGTGTTGAGTGAGCCACCAGAACTAACAATGCGTTTGCCCTTGACAAAGGCGGTCTTGCCATTTACCACCAGCTCTACACCGACTGCCTTGCCGTGCTTGCCAATGATCCGACGAGCGCCAGCACTGGATGCCATCACTGCTCCCAGTTGGGTAGCATTGTCAAGCCAGACTGCAATGCCACCATTCTCACCGCTGCGATACCCAAATCCATGGAAACGGTTGTTATGAGGGTGTTTGCCGGTATTTTGAGCTGCAGCTCTGGCTGGATAATCGAGCTTGGCACACGACTCTAAAATCAAGTTGTTGGTAAACGAGTGTCCAGCACCAAAATCGGTGGTCACTCCCATAGCTTCGCACACATAGTCAAGGGCGTCATCATAAGTAGTTGTAGCATAAAACGGTGCATCCTCGCTCCACTCGCGGCGAATACCTTGGGGCGTGCGAAGAGAACAGGACCAATTGACCGCACCTCCGCCGCCAACCGTGGCACCGGCCAGGATATTCATGGAGCCATCGTCGGTCATCATAGTGCCAGCCAGTTCGAGGGTTTGCTCGTCCACATCTCGAGGGGACTTGGGTAGGTCCGCAGGCGAAATATATTTAGCCTTCTCCACAATGAGCACCTTGAAGCCTGCACGGGCAGCTTCGTATGCGGCCACACCACCTCCACAACCGCTTCCCACGATAATCACATCAAACACTTCCTCATTATTGAATGTTTCAATGAATTTGGGCACAAACAAGTCACCGAGGCGGATCTTCTCAAAGATAGGGTTCTCCGTTTTGTACCCAGAGGCCGCGAGGGAATGGGGGTTACCAAAAAAGAAAGCAAACATGGATACATCGACCATCTGCTGAGCCAGCATGTTCAGAGCACCTAGAGGCGATGTTTGCCACGTCTTGATAACGTGCTGGCGCTCCTCGAGAGTCATTTCAGTGATCAGTTTATACGATTTTGTGAGGGGAGCAGCAGAAACTCTATAAGATAGAGCATTAAGAACCAGGGTAAGTAATCTAATCTTTATTGGGGGTAATTGACCCATAAGCGATACGACTGCCTTTTCATATTGAGGTTCATGTCCTCCAGCGATCCCCGCCAACTGGCCCTTATCCTCCTGGGGAGACTCGGGGTTAGCGGTATCAAGCTCTTGAATAGACAATGGCTGTACAACGCAATCACTAATGGCTTTGAGCACGGCCCACTGGTCCGGACTCCACATATCGATAGTTGAGACGCAGACAGATAAACTCTCCAACTATATATTCGGGTCACGTGGTTAGCGGGCGGGGTGGTTTAACTCCGGGGTAAGGCCATACTGTGGAGGAATCTGGTCCGAAAAGGTGATATTCATTGGTACAGAGCTGCGTTCCATTGGAGTCGAATATATACGGCCTTTTATTTGATTAGATTTGCTAATTATGGAACGAGATTTCCTATGCAGGCGGGCTTTCTTGTATTGAAACATAATTCTATTCAATTGGAATAGTCAACATAGATGTTTATGAGATACACTAGAGTTCTTATTTTCAGTCATTTGTGGAGCTAAACGGCCGGGGTCGACCCCCCCACCATGCAGTAGGCCTCGCGTATTACTAAACCTTCCTCGTGGGTCCATTTTTTTTAAAAAACTGTTTTTTATTGATCTCTCACATAATTTTTCAAATATGGAATCCTGGTTGGTGCAAATTCCTCCAGGAGTAGATATCTCCAAAGCAAAAGAGATCAAAGACGGAGAATTCCAGATTGGTAAAAGTACCTATATTCTCACGCCCGCACCTGTCTCTATTGGCGACTGCATCACCCTCAAAGAAAAGGACGGCAAGTACAGCCAGGTTGCTGGTCCTAAACAGCTTATGGAGCTCACAAAAACCGTAGCGTTGCCAAAGATCGATAAATCCGTTAAGCAACCGAAACCCCTCGTCCCTCAGCGCCTCAACCTCAAAACTCGCCATTTCGCAACAGGCTACGGTCCTGATGCTTCCTCTGTGCAAAAGCGTCATATTGATGAGGAACCCGCTGAGTTTACCTCCAAGAAGCAAAAAGTCAGTAGCTCTTCTGAGCCCAAAACTCCCAAGGGCGAGAAGAAAAAGTCAAAGAGCGAAAAGACCCCTAAGAGCGATAAAAAAGACAAGAAATCCAAATCATCCAAGGATGAAAAGAAGAAGAAGTCAAAATCCGAATAAATTGTTGTCATTTTCCCAGCATCTGTTGATTCAACAAAAAACCCTGTCCCACGATTTTATCGATAAGAGACAAGATCCGGGCCCATAGTCTACATAGCATGTGAAATTTAATTATTTTTTAATAAATTGGTCCCATTAGTGGGGTATCATACCATTTTTCATCCACAAACGTGGCCCGGGACCCCTATTCTGCCTGGCCCTGCTCGAACCCTCTGGTACCTTCTGAGCGCTTTATATAAGGAGGAGATTTCCACTCGAGCAAAGTTACGAAACTTGACACTTTAGTATGGAAAAATTATTGCACTGGTCGATTGAAGCAGCTAAAAACCCAGAGACTGCGGGAAACCCCGATCCCGAGCTTCTCTCCAAGCTGTTTTCTGGATATGATGATCGCACGGCCATGAAGGTCAATCTCCAGGAAGCAGTTGAGGGTAAGGATCTCGATAAACGGCTCGAGGCCCTTGAGGTAGTCGAGGAGCTTGTTGAGAATGTCGATAACGCTAATGATATGGGCAATTTGTGGGCACCTTTGCTTTACCTTTGCCAGGACCCCATCTCGGAGATTCGGCAACTGGCCCTTAGTGCCGTAGCCTATGCGGTACAAAACAACGAAAAGTCCCAAAATGATTTACTTACCACAAAAGAAGGCCTCCCTATTCTCATGCAGCACTGCACCGACAAAGATGTCAACACTGCTGCCAAGGCTCTGTTTGCAACAGCATCGGCAGTGGGTCATAACCCTGCCACATACGATCAATTTGTCGAGAGCAAGGGCCACGAGTTGGTTGATTCGCTAGCGGAGCAGCTCCCCAATGACGGAAACTACTCAAAGCGTGACCAAAAGTTTTTCTCACTGGTCTATGCACTACTGAACCTCGAGCCCAAGAGACCCACCAAACAGCTGCTCAAGGATGTTACTGATAAGCTAGCGAAAATGCCCAAGGATAAGCAGGGTAAAATCGACGCATTATTGAGTCTGGCATGATGAGACCCACGACTACGAAGCCACGGGACGATTACATTCTCATTTATATATTTAATTTGCTCTGACAACCATAAGCTCACCTTCAGCCAGAACTTGATTAATAGTTTGTTTTTTCAGTCTCGCGTGGCCGTCCCCCTTTCCAACGGCTCAGCAGTGATCCTAATGCACTGCAGAGATGAGGTGCATAGATTTGGGAGAAGCGACGCACCCCGAATCAGGCCATCCGTGGCCCCTATTTTCAAAAGCAATAATATATATATAAAGCCAACTCTTTTATTTTGTAACCGTTTCACATCTTGAAGGCTCACGCCACGTGGTAGCACTGCAGAGTGCACACCCTAGAGGACAGTCAGGCCCTCACACTAGCTTACTATGAAGATACGGAGTCTACCACAAGTGGTCACAGATCGGGCCAAAGATTTTGAGCTTCCCGAGAATTTTGAGCTCGTCACAACCTTGCGCTACGATCCAGGCCTCGCAGCCCTCACGAGAAACATTCCTATTGCACTTCAGGAGTCTTTTGACGAAAAGTTTTTTTTGGCGAACTTGCATTATCAGCGCCTTAAACAAGGTGCACGAGTCCTAGGCTGGAATAATATTGTGGAAAATTTCAACCAACAACGAGTTTTTGATGTCCTTAGCACGGTGACCGGTGAAGACCCTCTAGCGGTTCGCCTCGCACTTAATTTAGAGGGAAGATTGAGCATAACCACACGCCCGGCCATGCCACGTAAAAATTTATTTATTGGCGTTTCTAATGGTGGAGGTGCAATCCCCGTGTACAAGGTGTACCTGCACAACGAGCCTGTCCCGGCGAAAAAGCTAATTCCCCTGAAAAGTAATCTCAGAGAGGTGTACAACAACATTCGCGAAAAGTACAATCTAAAGCCCGACACACAGGAGGAGGTTATCATCTACAATGAAAATAACGAGCTCATGGAGGGCAGTATATGCTCCGTCGCGGTCCAGGTCGGCGATGATTGGGTCTGCCCTAAAATTGAAGAGGGTGGTGTCAGTTCAGTGATGCGTGGTCTCTTGTTAGACCTCAAGTTTATCACTGAAGGTACAATTAATAAAAATGATCTGACGGATGGCCAGAATGTTCTGCTATTCAATGGCGTCATTGGCGTAGTGCGCGGCAAAATCTCTCTGCAGTAGACAAGATCCAGTCAATTTACATATAATTCTACTCATAGACATTAGATAGCAAACTTGCAGCACTGCGTGCATCAATAACTTCATCTGCCACTTCAGCGTGCACCGTGTCTTTAGCACGGAGATGACGGTCGCCGCTCCAGCTGTCTCCGAACAGTGATTGGGAGAATCCTGCTGAGCGGCGTCTTGTTTGGCCCTCACGTCCCAATCTTGAAAGACCGCCATGTGAATCTACGGCACGCACGTCGCGACGAATGGACTCCCACACACTGAGCAGACGCCGATCAGCGTCAATGGTGCGTAGAGTAAACTGGCCGACGGCAGTCTTGAGGTCGTTTTCGATTCTAGATAGTGCCAATTTCCGCTCACCCACAAGACTTTCGGTAACACGACGTACTGCCGAAGTTACCTTTCTCTCGAGCTGCTTTGCGTCTTCAAGCTGTGTGATTGCCTCGTCTACTTTTGCCGGTGAAATGTTGTTGGCCCCTCTTAGCCGTGTGGCAGTTTCGTGTCGAGCCACCGAGTCTGTTTGGCATTTAACAAGATCGCGCATCAAGATATGGCGGTTTGTGAGGGTTTCCTTGATTGCATACGCATCACGGGCGGTCATATGAAGAGCATCTCCAACAAAGCCTTCAAGGAGAGTACCCTTGGTGCTCTCTATATCAGCAACTGTTGCCAAAACTTTACTCAGCTTGGTCCACATATTGATCATCCCCTTTTGGGTCTCGACTTGGACCATGGAAGCTACTCGTTGGGACAGCTCGGTGTGGGTCTGAGCCAACAGCTTGCGTGACCTGGCCACTTTATTGGCCCGACCATGAGCGTCAATTGAATGCTGATAAATAAGTTTCACCAGTGGCCTGAAATCATGGAGCTCCGGGACTCCATCCTGTGGGGGAGCCCTCTGCTTGATCACTTTACGGGCGAGGCCGGTGGCCGGGGGCTTGATCTTGACCACCGGGTTATATGCTGATTTATATTCAACAAAATAGAGAAATTCCTCGTCTCTGGCAAGAAGAGGCCTGCTGGTGATGCGATTGAACCACTTTTGAACACCGGTTCTCAACTGATGAGCATTCTCGGGGCTCGCCATGGGAAAACTGGTGGTCGGAGGGGGCAAAACAGGCACAAAGCATTCCGGAGTAGCAGAGCTCAGATGGTTGGCAAATTTGCGAATCTCAGAGTGCGCACGCTTGATCCCTCTATAGGACGTGGAGCGGAATCTTGGCAAATTTGTTGTGACGTCCAGTGTGAATATCGGGTCCTGATTGCGATTAATGTCTACATTTGTGACGATTACCGTCAACCTCTGCTTTGAATTGGTTCCACTGATTGGTTTTGGAGTGGGTGTTGACGCAGTGCCTTCAGTTGCCGCCTGCGCCCGCTCAGCTGTCACCTGCGAGTCCAAAGAAGCAGGAGTGGTCTCTACAGAATGGGTTTTGGGCGCTTCCTCTGGGGCATTGTCCTCACCCCAGGCATTCCATCCCCCATCAGGCGCGTTATCCTCCAAATCACCAAACACTGACATTGCTGACTTGCAGGATGGACGCTGTCCTAATTTTTGACCCCAGCGGCCGCACAATCGTCGAGTATAAACTCAGAGAGTATCCGACGGGCAAAGTTGTAGCTGCCCTAGATGCTTTGGGCTGCCAAGAGTTGTCTTCATCGCAGTTGCTTTACCACAGAGCCGCGTTTGGAGCCCAGGTTGCAGTTGTGTTTGGAAGCGCGCAGTCACCACTGCAAATTGAGAATTTTATGGACAATTTTCTCAAAGTCCTAGAGCAATATCTCGACCAAAAGCCCACCCTCACCGTCATAGACGCCAACGCCTCAACAATTCTCACTCTGCTGGACTTGATGCTAGACGACGGCTACCCGGCCATCACGGAACCCAGTCTCATTTGTGCAATGGCCCCCGTCAAGGGCTCTTCTGTTGAGATCGAGTACGAAGGCACTCGACGTCAGGGCCTGCAATACACCAATGAGGAGATATTTATAGATATTGTGGAACGGCTCACTCTTGAAGTTGCACCCAAAAAAAAATCCTCAAAGTCCACTTCCATTTATTACAACACACCTAAACCGGTACTGTGCACAGTTTTTGGCGAGGTCAATGTCCTTAGCCGTCTCCAAGGCCCATCGCCTCGCCTGACTATCGATCTTAACCTTGATAAAAGAGCCCAGGTCTATTTACATCCTTGTGTTGATGCTCTTCAATGGGATCGCCAGCATCTTTTAATATTCACACCCCCCGACCAAAGATCCACTGTAGCCACATACACGCTCGATTCTGATCACACCGGTATGGTTTCTGCCGAGCTACGTTTGAATATGGGAGCTGATAAGTCTGAGTTTGAAGTCCGCGTGAGTGTCGCAATGGATACAGTAGTCAAGACAATCGACAACCTCATAGTCTCGATTATTGCGCCAGGAGCCAAGTCCATCAAGGAAAATAGAATGACTGCTGGGGAGCTAGCAGCTGATCTCAAGCACCCAGACAAATTTGACTGGACTTTTGGCCCTACTACTCCTGCTGGTTGGGAGGCCACTCTAAGGGGCACAGCAATTGGTGGTCAAGATCCCAGTTTTGTGTTGGTTAATTACTCCCTGATAGGCAAGGTTCCGTCTAAAACAAGCATCAAGAGTGTCCAGGTACCGCTTAACGGTGCCAAAAAGCCGTATAAAGGTGTCAGGTATCGCACCTGCGTGGATAACTATATGGTGAGGGCATGACACGCGCAGTGAGCTAGAAAAAAGTACACCCCACTTCCAAATCTAATGAGTGCTACTCGTATAAATTATAATTATATACCTGCTAAACATCCAACCCTTCAATAATACGGATAACTTCTGGGAGACTATCCACTACATAGTCGGTCTCTGGGGCTTCTGCTAGTTCACCATTATCTTTATTGCGTAAAAGAATAGTGTGAGCATTTGCCCGGTGTCCAGCAACCATATCGTCGATAGAGTCGCCCACCATAACCACCTGCTGAGGCTTGAGGCCCCATTTGTTTACGATTTTCAGGATTCCATCCGGGGCCGGTTTTGGGGGCTTGAACTCGCGAGTAATCACAGGGTCGAATTCATAGTCCCCGAGGAATTGAGTCAACAAGTGGTTCACAGGGATCTGAAAGTTACGGGTACAAATAGCCATTGGGAGCCCTTGACTCTTGATCCAGCCGGTCAGCTCCGTTAGACCCGGTTGTGCTTCCATTTCCAGCATCGCGGCTCTCTCAATAACCTCAAGTTTGTGCTGAGCCTCGGACTGCTGGGGCTCTGGGAGACTATGGACATGGTCAAGAATATCGGTGGACTTGTCTATTTGAAGCGCCTCACGCATCTGATGAAACATATATTTCTGGGGAAGACAAAGCGTGCCATCCATATCGAAAATAACTCCCTTGATCAACATTGATGAGGCTCGACGACTAGTGCGGAGTAAGTGCATCCCAGTATCCTTGACTCTACAGCACCCCTTGTGGAGGGGTGTTGCATGCTTGTGCTTCATGTCATCCCCATCCCCCAAGCACGAAGGTGAAGATATCGAAGATGTCGACGTGCAAATGGAAGAGAACACTCCTTCACCGGAGCAAGTAGCTGAAGCTGCTGAGGCGGCCATCTCACAAGCGGACACGGAACTCGATCAGGCGCTGGCGCCTTTTTTGGAGCGCCGTGACCGTTCTCTTAAAGAGCTCCTCTCCACAATGGATGACTGCTCGCCGATTATCCCAGATGCAGTAACAGACTATTATCTTTCTAAAGCAGGGTTCCAAACCAGCGATCACAGAATCAAACGCCTCCTCGCACTGGCGACCCAAAAGTTTGTGAGCGATATTGCCGCTGACGCCTACCAGTTCAGCCGTATTCGTAGCCAAAGTGGAGCCAACCCCGCCCGCCGCAGTGGTACAAACAAAGCCGTACTGACAATGGATGATCTCAGCAACGTTTTGGCAGAATATGGTATCAACACCAAACGCCCAGACTTTTACCGCTGAGCTGACTAATGGTAGCTCGATATATATATTCTAATCTACTAGACCCTCAAGCCAAGCAACAATGGATATTACCTCTAAAATCAAGGTCGCCGGCGGTCACCTCTATAAACTAACCCACAAATCCTCGGCTCTCGACTGCAGCATGAGGCTAAACGTCTTTATTCCTGGTGCAAAGGAGGGGGTCAACAAGTTCCCCGTATTGTTTTACCTCAGTGGCCTCACCTGTACCCCGGATAATTGCACCGAAAAGGGTGGCTTCTTCAACCACTGCGCTGAGAATAATCTCGCAATGGTTTTGCCCGATACTTCACCTCGCAATGTCACTATCCAAGGCCAGGACGACAGCTGGGATTTTGGCTCTGGAGCAGGTTTCTACCTGAATGCCACCAAAGAACCCTGGAGCAAGCACTACAAAATGGAAAACTACGTGGTTGAGGAGCTCCCCAAAGTAGTGGGGTCTCAGTTCCCAGAATTGGATCTGGAGAATAAGGGCATCACTGGCCACTCGATGGGTGGGTACGGTGCATTGACCCTGTTTCTCAAGTACCCGGGGACCTTCAAGAGCGTTTCGGCCTTCTCCCCTATCTCCAATCCTATCAATTGTCCCTGGGGAGAGAAAGCTTTCAGTGGTTATCTTGGTGATGATAAGAGCGTGTGGGCTCAGCACGACCCCACTGAGCTGGTGAAAAAGTACACTGGTGAAGCCGTTGATGTTCTCATTGACTGTGGCGAGGGCGATGACTTTTACAAACAAAAGCAATTGCTTCCTGAGAACCTCGCTGCGGCCGCCAAGGGTACCAAGTTTCTCGTGGATTTGAGGCTCCAGCCAGAGTATGATCACTCGTACTTTTTCGTCTCCAGCTTCTCGAGGGACCATGTTCTCCACCACGCAGAATACCTCAGTTAGACTATATATGTTTGAGTTTTTTCCTCAAGTCTTTATCTTCATTATCTTGCAGTTATCTTGTCCTGCGCATTTATCTACATCCAATCCATAGTAAGCTGACATCATGACGGCGCCTGAAAAGCAGCAGCAGCTGTGTCCGTGTGGAGAATGTCTCTCTCAGGAGTGCTTCAGAGGTAATTCCTCAATTGAACCCAAGCGTTCCGTGTCACAGTATCTCAAATACTTGGTTATTGTGCCTTTGATCTTGCTTGCTGTACAGCAATTCACCCCATCCCCCAGCCCCGAGTTTGTCCAGGTGCAAAAGGACGATATCGTCAACAATATCATTTCCAATGTGTCCACTAGATCAATTCAAATGTTTAGCGACCGTTACTTTAATAGCGGCCCTCATTTAATGGGTCAAAACTGGGCTCTCGCCGACCACACCCGTTCACTCTTTGAGCGCTTTGGCTTTGAGGCTGAAATCGAGGAGTTTGAGGTTCTTCGCAACATGCCAAAGAACGTTTCTGTCGCTGTTTTGGGTGCAAACGGTACCTCCCTCGACCTTGACGAGGAGCCTCTTAAAGAGGATCCCACTACCAACTCCCCCGAGCGTATCCCCATTTTCCATGGCTATAGTGCCAGCGGTAATGCCACAGGCAAGCTTGTTTACGCCAATTATGGTCGTAAGGAAGATTTTGACCACCTCCATAAGCTGGGCTACAACATCTCTGGCTCTATCGTACTTGTTCGCTATGGCGAGCTTTTCCGGGGCCTCAAGGTTAAGTTTGCTGAGCAGGCAGGTGCTGCTGGTGTCCTCATCTACTCTGATCCCAGCGACGACGGCAAGTTCACTGAGGCTAACGGCTACAAGGCCTATCCTGATGGACCCGCTCGTAACCCTAATGCCGTTCAGCGTGGTAGCGTCCAAGATATGGGTGCTGCTCCTGGTGATCCTTCAACTCCTGGTTACGCTAGCGAGCCTGGTTGCGAGCGCCGTAAGCCCAAGAGTATTCCCGGTATCCCCAGTGTACCTATCAGTGCTGCCAATGGTGAGAAGCTTTTGGCTCTTTTGAACGGTCGTGGTGAGCTTGTCAAGCACTGGTCTGGCTCTTTGAAAGCAGACTATAATGTTGGTCCCTCTGCCGTTGATATTGAGCTTGTCAATGATCAAAAGTACGAGTACGTTAAAATCTACAATGTTATCGGTACCCTCAAAGGCAAGAACTCTGATGAGATTATTATTGGTAACCATCGTGATGCATGGATCCTTGGTGGCGCTGATCCCAACTCTGGTACCGCTACGATGCTTGAAGTTGCGCGTGTCCTGGGCAATCTCGCCAAGAGTGGCTGGAAACCCGAGCGCACTATCAAGTTTGCTTCTTGGGACGGTGAAGAGTACGGAATGGTAGGATCCACAGAGTGGGGTGAGAAGCACATCGACCAGCTGTTTAAGAATGCTGTTGCGTACTTCAACGTCGACCTCGCCTATAGTGGTGCTCACTTTAGCGTTAGTGCTTCTCCTCTGTTGCAGAGCGCTATCAACAGCGCAGCCAAAAAAGTGCAGTTTGAGGGCGAGAGCCTCTATGATTATTGGCTCAGCAGCGACTCCAAGGGTAAGATCCAGGCGCCCGGCTCCGGCAGTGACTATGTGGTGTTCTTGGACCACTTGGGTATTCCTAGCTTGGACGTCGAGTTTGTTGAAGGCGGTGACTCTCCTGTTTACCATTATCACTCCAACTACGACTCTTACTACTGGATGACCCACTACGGTGACACTCATTTCAAGTTCCAGGCCGCGCTTGCCAAATTCCTCGGTGTTATCACTCACGATATTTCTGATAGTGCTCTATTCCCCCTTCGCACTGAACCCTACTCCCAACTCCTTTCAACTACCGTCGCTGATTACCTTGGAACCAGTAACAGCACCTCTGCTCATGATCTCAGGCATGCCCTTGCCAAGTTTAGCGAGTCCACTGTGGAATATGATGCTCACATTGTTCAGCTCGCCAAGGACTATGAAACCGAGACCTCTTGGTGGAAGCGTAAAGTTCTCAAGATCAAGATTGGTGTGGCCAACCGTAAACTCAAATACTTTGAGCGCGGATTCCTCCATCACAAGGGCCTTCCCGGTCGTAGCTGGTACAAGCATATTGTCTTCGCCCCCGGTCGCTACACTGGTTACGCCGGTCAGATCCTTCCTGGTCTCGGGGAGGCTGTCGAGGATAACGATAAGCGTGGGATCAAAAAGTGGAGCGGTATCATTTGCGAAACTGTTTGCAAGCTCACTCAAAAGCTCAATTGAATAGTTTAAATTACGTTTATTTAGTTAATCTTTCTCTCCTAATACTAAACTCCCTTGGAACTCAAGTGGTACCCACCACCCACTCCTTTAGTCATGGATATGGTGAAGGCACTGGCAGGAACCCAAGCTCAGTCGCTAGTCCCGCCAGCGCTCGAATGCTCAATTTGCCAAGAGCTAATGATCCATCCCTATGCTCTTGGGTGTGGCCACACATTCTGCGGAAGCTGCCTCAAGCACTGGTTCACCAACCGTCAGCAGAGCGAGACCGAGAAGACGTGTCCAACGTGCAGAGATGGAGTGAAATACCCGCCCATTTTAGTCCACGCAATACGTGAGCTCACAAATAACGTTCTTGATGCTATCAAAGCCATAGATCCCGGAAAAGCAGACGAATTGCGCATAAACGCAGCGCCTGATCCGGGCCCCGAACCATTTGGGAACCTTTACTTTGTTAATCCCATCAATGACAGGGACGATGGTGTTCTCAGGTGTCAGTACTGTGCATGGGAGGTACGTGATGGGTACTGCGAGGGCTGTGGCCGTCCCCAAGCGGTTGGTGCCCTTGGATCTACCTCAGGGAGCGACGACGTGAGCGAAATTTTGAGCGGAGATGATATCGATGATTTCAGTGAAGGGGATAATTCATTCATTAATGACGGCGAAATAGAATACGAGGATGAATCCGATCCCGATGCATTGTCCAATATGCGCCGAAGGATCATTGAGATATCAGATGAAGATGACGATGACGACGACGATGACGATAGTGGTAGCGATAATGTTGCCCGCGGACCCACGCGTAATACTGCCCCCAGAGTGGTCACCATAAACAGCTCTGATGAAGGTGACGAGGGAGTGACCTCAGAGGATTACGAGTTCGATGAGGATGAAATGCAGGACGATGAGCGCGGAAATAGCGATATCGGTCGAGAAAATATGCCTATTATTCTTTCCGATAGTAGCGACGTTATGAGCTCATTTGAAGATAGCGATTAGGTATTTATTAACACACATAGTCAGTATGTGACCTATAGAGTTTTTTGGGCACGTTATGATGCCACTTTGTGCTGATCCTGATTTCAGGACCCCAATAAGTTTCCAAACCTTGCCTACTTTGTGTTTTCTATTGTTTTATATGTAATACTCTCGCCACCTGTAGTCATCAAGTAGGCACTATTTGAAATTTACTCAGCTTATTGGTCGTCGCAATGCAAAACCGTATCCAAGAATACCAGAAACTCTACCAGTCCAAGCCTCACACTCCTCTTTGGATGCGCTCCCCGCGCTCTAAGATCATCGTGTACCCCTTCTACGCTTTGTTTGCTTTCACCTGCGTTGGTGTTCCCCTTCACTCTGGCTACCGCGCCCTCACTGGCCAGAAGTACGAGTAACTTCGATAATTTCTTAGTATCCGAGTGTTTATAGTTTTTATACAAGTACTTTTTACTGTCAGAATCTCCAGAGCCACGTTCCTTTAGAGCTTGTGGGGGTAGCTACGCCCCACCAATAGTGCAGCGTCTACAGCGACTTTTCGAAGCTTAGAGATGTCCAAGCCTGTATCATAGCCTAAATTGTGTAGCTTTTCAACTATTTCCTCGGTAGCAATGTTGCCTGTCGGACTTTTAGAGTACGGACATCCCCCGAGCCCGGCGATACTGGAGTCAACAACTCGGATACCCATCTCCACCGCTTTCAAGGTGTTGAGTATCCCATTTCCATGCGTTTCATGTGCATGAATAGCTATCTGACCGACATCTACCTTGGCCAGTACAGCGTCAAGCATCTTCTCTATGGTAGCAGGGACTCCAGCTCCTATGGCGTCTCCTAGCGAAACCTCATAACAACCAGCATCAATTAGCTGCTTTGTTATTAGTGCAACTGTCTCTGGCGCTGTAGGGCCGTCGTATGGACAGGCTATCACACTACTGAGATATGCACGGACCCGAAACCTGTCCTTGAGAGCCTGTTCAGTTATATCTTCAACCAGCTGGAGTGATTCTTTGACGCCTTTGTTTATATTCTTTTGACTAAAGCCCTCAGATGCCGAAACGAATACCGCTAGTTCACTTTTGGCTGGGGTTGCAATTGCCTTGAAGGCTTCATACCCTTTGAGGTTCGGCACCAGCACGCCGTATCGGCAATTGGTTGGGCCGCTTCTTTCAATCACCTGTCGTAATAGCTCTTGATGATCAGCCATCTGAGGGATCCATTTGGGTGAAACAAACGAGGTGCACTCAATTCGCGATAAGCCTGCACGTTCGAGGTCGCTAATAAGAGCCAATTTCCGGGCCGTTGAGAGAATTTTCTTCTCGTTTTGCAGTCCATCACGAACACCTACCTCCTGAATGGTCACTTTCCCCAAACGCTTCATAATCGTGTGTGTGAGGCACTCGAGTTCTAGGCTCTTCAAGTAGTCACGATCCCGGTCCCTGGCAGCATCCTGATTACATTGAAATGAGCTTCCTGGGTCAACCGAAAAGGAGGCCAATCAATCTGGGAAATAAACAACAACGAACAAGAGAGGATCTCCTCAAAAAGGCAGAGCAAGACCGCTTGGCCAGGCAAACCAACCGAAAGCAAACCGATGCAGCCATTGTGCTCCAAGCGGCGGCCCGCGCCAAATCAGCTACCCGTAAGGAACGACTAAGAGCCCTCAGGAAGTTTGAGTCGCAATCAACAAAGTATACTGATCCAAACCTCATGGCTCTAGATTTTATTTATGTTTGTCCAGTTTTAGATAGCGCTCGGAACCCTGCCAATCTGATACAACGGGTGAAAGACAGCGTGGATAACGATTTTGTCCTCTCTCAGCTGCTGATATCTTTTAATACATTTTGGGAAAATAACAGCCCCTTGCTTGTTCATATCCTAGGCTTTTACGAGAAGACCAACCGGTACCCTGTCGAAATTGTGCTTCCCTTGTACCAGTATGCAACGCACTATCCAAAGAAGTTCACAAAATTCTACCAATTCATATTCAAAAGGCTGGCCTCGGCCCAACCAGAGGCAATTGTAAGGTGCGCGGCTCAAGGCGATACGCTGCTGCAACTGAATGTCGATTTGTCTGATTTGCGGCTAACGCACACCATGATCCAGGCAGAATCCATTCCTGAAGATAGAGTTATCTCTCTCATTCAAAATTTCTTCTCTGATCCGGTGACTGCAGCCTCCGTAATTGCTCAGCTCGTCACGCTACTTCCGTCAAGACTGGGGTCCGATAACGCGGAAAAACTAAGCCCACTCTTTAATAGATCTTTTATCACCGCAATTCTGGACTTGGATCCCTCCCCGAAACAGCTATCAGCGTTCATCACCCCCCTTTTGAGGGCTCCCAGCAGAACCCAGCTGCTCATGCACCTGAGCATCCTAAGGCCAAATCTCATAAAGGAGTTGTGGGATGAATTTGTCTGCACACCCTCTTATCGTTCTGCCATTGAACTCCTTGACAGCACCACGGCTATTGGTGCCCCTCCCACACAGTTCCCTCAAGAGGATTTGTCTCTATTTATTGCCATGCTTGAGCTATATTCTTATCGACTTATAATATGCGGTGATGCGGAGATGTTTGATATTCTGAATATCGAAGAAACTACAAATGTTTCACAGATTCTCAAGGGAGTTTGTGCTTTAATATGCACAAATAAGTTTTCTCCACTAGACTTGAGGTTTAAAGGCATTTTTTTCTCGGTGATGAGGCAGCTATATGTCAAGAGTGAGCGAAGGAACTTTCTCCCCAAGGATTTCTGGCTTGTTCCTCGCCTCTTCCCCAGCTATAACCTGGGAGACCTTCGGGAGTCGCTGGCCCTGATGGACTACGATGATGGTGATGATGTCTATGGAGATGACGATGATGAGCCTGAAATAACTATCCATGCTCCTCCATTTGTTGAAGTCCTGAAAAATGCACCGTTCTTTATCGGGTTCATGACCAGAGCCTCAATTTTTAACCAGTTCATCCTTGAGGATAAGAATGTGCACCGCCCAGTTTATGATACATTCTTTGGTGACGGTGTAAAAACCTACCGTATCAATCGTGAGAGCATGGTAGAAGATACTGCAGAGGCGTTCCATGAGCTTGCACCTGACAATGGCATCAAAACTAAATTGAAGTTCACAGTTTTCTCCAACGATGAGCCAGAACCTGGAATAGATGGCGGTGGTCTCACCAAAGAAGTTTTGACCAGTGTTTGCCGAGAGGTCTTTGTTGATCAGACCTCTGCAAACTACCGTGATTTGTTCACTGAGACGCCAGACCATACCCTCTACCCAAACCCAAAATATCGCGCAAGTGCTTTATCGCCTTCAGAGGCTGAGGAAATTGGAAAGAGGTATCAGTTCTTGGGCCTTATCGTCGGTAAATGCTTGCATGAAGGTATCATGATCGATGTTGACTTTTCCCCATTTTTTCTCCAGAAATGGGCAGGAAGCAGTGCAGCAAAGAGCTCGTTTGATGATTTCTATCTACTTGATCCTGAAATGTACACTGGGCTGCAGAAACTCTCACAGTATGATGGTAATGTGGAAGACTTGGCGCTAGATTTTACCGTTGATTTTGGTAGTGGTATCGTGGAGCTCAAACCGAACGGAGGTGATATTCCGGTCACCAACAAAAATAAATTGGAGTATATTCATCTATTGAGTGACTACCGTCTCAATAAAGCCATAAGGTCTCAGACCATGTGGTTTTTGCGAGGCATCACGTATTTCATTTCGCCTAATTGGCTAAAAATGTTTAGCGCTCGGGAGGTCCACACATTGATCAGTGGTCAAAGCAAAGACTTTAGTACCGAGGACCTCCGTGCCCATTCGGATGCCTTTGGTTTTGCGATGGATCATTATGTGGATTACTTTTGGGACGTCGTTCGTGAGATGACTGCTGAGGAGCGTAGGCTACTTCTCAAGTTTGTGACATCCGTTCCTCGAGGACCACTCCTTGGATTTTCCAAGCTAAACCCGAAATTCGCCCTTAGATCAGCTGGTCGAACAGATGAACGTCTACCTACCGCATCCACTTGTGTTAACCTTCTTAAACTCCCCGAGTACTCGAGTAAAAAGATCCTACGTGAGAAGCTGCTCTATGCAATCAATAGCAATGCAGGTTTCGATCTAAGCTAATTGGTATATATTTTAGATTAGACTCATTTGTTCAATATAGAGCTCCAAGATTGTGCAGGTTTTTAAAAAAGGAAACTATAAGAAGCTACACGTCTAAACTTAGTGGTGGAACAAACGGATAGAGTTCTCAACGTAAACAAGATCATTGGCATTAGCAGCGTCAATGACAGCCTTATCCTGGACAGATCCAGTGGGAGCGTAGACGTACTTGACACCGGAGCGGACAGCACGGTACACGTTATCACTGAAGGGGAAGAAAGCATCGGAGCTAAGGGCAACGTTCTTGAGTTTAGAGATCCACTCTTTGCGCTCCTCAGCGGTCAAGGGCTTGGGAACCTCCTCGAATTTAGCTTCGTAGTCCTTAAGCTCAGGGCCCTCAGTAGGGATCTGGCCAGAGACAAACAGGTCGATTGCATTTGACTTGTCTGGGCGCTTGGTACCCTTGGCCCATTTGAAGCCGAGGACACGAGGGTGGAAGCGGAGCCACCAGTTATCAGCCTTATCACCAGCGAGACGAGTGCAGTGAATACGGCTCTGCTGACCAGCACCAAGACCAATTACCATACCGTCTTTAGCATAGCAAACAGAGTTAGACTGAGTGTACTTGAGAGCGATGGTAGCGACAGTCATGTCAATGATAGCCTGTTCAGGGACATCCTTGTTCTCGGAAATGACCTCGGAGAAGGAGGACTCGTTGAAAACAGCGTCATTGCGCTTCTGCTGGAGCTCAACGCCAAAAACGGTACGAGTCTCAGTGGTGCTGGGAGTGAAGTTGGGGTCAATCTCGAGCACACAGTACTTACCGCCCTTCTTCTTGGTGAGAAGTTCAAGAGCAGCAGGCTCGTAACCAGGAGCGATAACACCATCGGAGACCTCCTTGGAGATAATCTGGGCAGTGGGGAGGTCAACCTTGTTGGAAAGAGCGATCCAGTCGCCAAAGCTAGACATGCGATCAGCACCACGAGCACGGGCATAGGCGTTGGCCAAAGGAGAAAGCTCAGGGATGTCATTGACAAAGTAAACCTTCTTCTCCTCATCGCTGAGAGGAAGACCAACAGCAGCACCGGCGGGGGAGACATGCTTAAAAGAGGCAGCAGCTGGGAGGTTGAGGCTTGCGCTGAGCTCCCTAACAAGCTGCCAGGAATTGAGGGCATCGAGAAGGTTAATATAGCCAGGGGAGCCACTCAAAGTCTTGAAAGGAAGCTTACCCTGGGGAACAAAGCTCTGAGCGGGGCGCTGGTGAGGGTTGGCACCATAACGAAGGGGCAATTGAGAAACATCTTCGGCGTACTTTTTGCGGAAAAAATCGGAGATGCAGCTATCATACTCAGCGGTTTGCTCAAAAGCCTTGAGTGCAAGGCGGTTGCGGGTCTCTGCAGTGACCTCGCCCTTGTCGAGCTCACCAACAAAGAGGTGGTAATCCTGGGGGTCGGAAAGGATGGTGACACGGCCGTGGTTCTTGGCAGCAGCACGGAGCAAAGTGACACCACCAATGTCAATCTCCTCAACAGCCTCATCAATGGTGACGTTTACTTTAGAGATGGTTTCCTTGAAGGGGTAGAGGTTGCAGACAACAAAGTCGACCTTGTCAATGCCCTGAGCAGCAAGATCCTTCTCATCTGAATCAATGTTGCGGGCAAGAATACCACCGTGAACGGCAGGGTGCAATGTCTTGACACGGCCACCAAGCATCTCGGGTGCATTGGTGATGGTGGAGACGTCCTCCACAGGGAAACCAGCCTCGCGAATCATCTTGGCAGTACCACCGCTGGCAAGAATGCGGACATTGTTACGAGCAAGACCCTTAGCAAGATCTAAGAGGCCAGTCTTGTCATAAACGCTTACAATCGCTGTCTGTGTCATGACTCTTATTAAATTTTTTTCAGATAATCAGGCTACTTGAGCACGCAGGCGAGATTCCCTGGGGGATGGGGAATTACCCTAACCCTTACAGTCGCTCAAGTATAAATTCGCCGCCAGAGTGAAAATTCCTCACAACGCAAAATTAACGACCGGCAGAAAAAAGTATTACTATGAGAGGCCCTTAGGGCGCTTCAAGGAAATATGTGATTATGCTGGATCGGAGAATAAACTAACTGATCTTGGGTGCAGTCGCCGAGGGTAGCCCTTCGTGGTCCTGATGAAGACGGGTGCAATGATCAGTGAAACATCCCTATTTAAATTACATATGTTACATCTACTCAACCTATCAACTAATTCTTCTTTGCGACCCCCTTTGAATCTTGCTAGCCGCATTGTAGGCATCAGGTTTTTTTTTTTTTCCTGTTGAAGCTAGGGGTTTTGATCAAATGCAGGAGGGATACGATATATTATTTATTCTCCAAGCCTTCCTCTATGAATACCTGAGATGAGTGTTAAACTCTGCCTAGGCTGCTCGCTGGTCTCGCACCTCAGAATTCAGAATCCTCCTACAATAATCATGTTAGCTAGATTCAGGTTGCCTGTTTATAGAATAACGTTGATCTGTTGCGTACTGGATATACGCTGCTGTCTTCTTTTATTTGAGATTAATGTTTCCGTATATTCATGCCTGGTCTAGTTAAACCTTCTAATTGGAGCCCATACTGGCAATCAGTTCAAGATATGGGACAACTAGATATATAAGATTGCAACACCAGTTGAGTATAAAACTGAGTCTTGGAGCTATAAAAAGCCAATATCACTTGCACAAGATAGATGAGTTCTTTGCGGAGTTCAGAGCGATTGCTGGAGAGTACCTATTTGTGGGTTCTGGTGCGGCTCGCATCATCAACAGGCAACCACGTAGACCAAAAATATTAGTGGAACCTCAAAGTATGTGAAAGCCGAAAAATTGAGCGTAAAAGTCATTATAGAATTTCATGAAGACGTAAAAAAATGGTCCCTAGCAGGATCGAACTGCTGATCTTCGCGTAACAATCTCAGAGAGAAGTTATTAGCACGACGCCTTAACCAACTGGGCCAAGGGACCGCTTCAAAAATTTGAAAAAACGGTTTTGGTGATTTGTAAACAAGTCACGTGATCTAGGAGTGGCTCCTCGAGAGGCTCCGAACTACTTTAGTGAGCTCCCAGCCTACCAGTCGTGTCCAGTGATTGACCC